>JAAXYX010002340.1:0-17939 GCA_036851915.1 Ptenothrix huangshanensis
GCTCTCACGGCACATTTTCGCTGATTTTCGCACAAAATAGGCATAGATACAGTTGATATACTATGGAAATTGTTTACAAAAATTAGCGAAAATCAGCGAAAATGTGCGGTGAGAGCCAGCAAGAGGACTTGGATGTTCGGCTAATGACAATAATATAGGCAGTTATAAATCATTGGATACTATAAATATTTGGTTTAGGTTTTGATTCCATTTCGTACTAAACTGGCAGCATAGACTCTAACTGCTTTGTTTTCTCTAATTTCTATATAAACATTTGAAGTTTCAAGTTTGAACGAACGCACGAATACATGTCGCTGTCAAAAGTACAAATAACTAAGAAATAATTGCTTTAATTAGTTACAAAACTTGCATCACAGTCAGAATTCACAATAACCTTAAACAATACACAATGTTTCAGTGGCAGTAAATTGTTCATGTAACAAAATAGATTACATACTAAATCCATCATTTATTCTTGAGTTGAATGAGTTCACCTCTTCCAGCCCAGCGCCCACCCATTTCTTTTGACTTCTGCAAAATATTCTTTTCTGAGTGAACACAAAAATTCTTATTTGGATTTTTTTTACCCACATTCAATCAATTAATCTCTTTAAAGATTCATATCTATAATTTGCTTGTGGTTTGTGTGGATGTACGAGCGAAAACAAGAAAACATTCTATCCAGGATATACATCGTATTTTCTACTTTGTTAATTATAATTACTTATACATAATTGGATAATCACTTATAGCCCTCCTTTTGAATGGCGTTTCCAAAACTTCTTGACAAGTTCATGACCGTCTTTGTGGACTACAACGGTTCGTTTCTGATCTGAACTATGAAGTAAGACACCATTCTCCTGAGCGTAGTCTTTCACCACCTCGTAGTCTTGTTGGGATAGAAACTGATTGTACAGAACACCATCGGTGAAGGTTAGACGCTTCCTCTCCAGCTCCCACAATTTAATCTGATCTACGACTGCAGGAGGGAGAGACATACTTGCATTTTCAGATCTGTGAACGATATCAATGACAAACACAAGTTAATTAAAATAGAAACTACGCTCCCCTATGGGTCGATGCCCATTGGAGGATTTGTTTATTATTGCTAAAAGGTATATTGAAACCAAATCTTTATAGTACGTGAACGGTGAGTTAATTAAAGTAACAACTCATACGATTTAATCATTTCTGGATGCGCATGCATTCTGAGGAAAGAGATAATCTGGTCCCCAGTAATTCCACTTCTTAAAGCTTGTCTCACAGACTCTCGAGTAATCACGCCCACAGCCAGGTTCGGAAATCGGTAAATAAAGTCTGTGAACATTCCTACTAGAGCTAGTTGAAGATCTGAAACATTAAATGCCATTTTATTCCTTAGCTTTAGAAACACCGGCAATAATTTTAAATGTAATATAAAATGTGAATGCCTAAATAATTTGTTCAACTCTACACTTAGGTAATTTCAATCAATAATAGTTATATGAAATACCCACAATCCCTTACCTGAGTGAGTATAGGCGTAAACCCTGTAGTTTGTTTCGACGAAAATAAAACCAGTCTTATGTTTCTCAGTATCCAATGTAATCCGACGATTGCTGTTGTAAAAATCTATTGCTAATTTTGTAGGGTAAAATCTTGGCACTTTGCGCTAGAACGAACAAATAACATACTGAATAATTCGTGGTCACCAGCCACCGTATTTAGGCGTTGGTCATATTTTCCACAGCAAAAAAACAAAGCCTTAATACTGAGATTTTTTAATTGAGGTGAGGTATAAAATTAAATGAATTAAAAGAGAGATTTTACTTACAGAACGCTGATAAAGAAGACCAAACTCCCGTAAATGCTGCATAAAAAGTTGCATATGGTCACCTAGGCCATCAGTACTATAGTCTTTACCAAGTATTCCAAAGGATAATGTGAACAGGAATGATAAACATTCCACCAAATTGAGACCACGAGATTCCACCGTTTCCAAATACTTGACTATGAAATACCAGACTTGAGACGCGGTGTCAAGTAATAAAAACTGAAAACCTTTGTTTGTAATACAAGGGCGGCCATTTCGATCATTTTCCCTGTGAACACCAAGTCAAATCAATTTTAGAGAAAACAATTAACAAGAAATCAAAAATAAATTGCAATTTACAAGTTTAACTAGAATGAAAAAAATGACAGTTCCATTATCATTCACATGCTTACATTAGCCCCGCATGTGTTAGGGTACAAATGGTATCACCCGAAACACTGTCATCCTGAAGCTGTTTCTCAGCAAGAAACTGAAGTAGCGCTTCCCATCTGCCTAATGCATAAGCATCCAAATCTTTAATTGTCCTCGGTTTATTATCCATATCTAAGTGGGCACTATTCGTCCACGGTTTACCTCTAAAATCCAACCAAGAATACACAAAAACAATTTAAACACATTTAAATTTGATATTTCTCGAATTCACTAAATTCTAAGACAAAAACACAATTAATTAATACGGATTTACAGTTAATTACTACTACTACTACTGTATACCGTAAAACTTCTAATTATAGATTATAGCCCCGGTTATCATTGTAAATATTTACTTTCTCCCCGGTTATCGTAATGCTTAAGCATAGGATTTGACCCGGCTAACCAAAGAGGCAGGATATAATTAGAAGTTTTACGGCATATACTATTCTACCCAAACCAACTAATGCATCAGATGTAGGTGCAGACGACTTACCCTCCAAGGAGAGCAACTTTTAAGTTGTGCCGAAACTTATGATTTAAAGTCCAGCCTAGTAAACCACCGGAAATGGACGATTCATTCCATACTTTTAATGATGTTAATGCTTCTACCGCTTCCAAATGATCTCTACAAATATACAGCAAAACACGCAATATACAATCATCATTAATTAATGCTTAACAGGCAAGCAAATGCATAATAGTAGGTATTAGTACTATATAGTATTAAAAACAAAACTCCAATTCAATTTTTAATTATTAAGGCTTACGTTTTAAAGTCTTTCAAACTCCAAGACTCCACCACTGCTTGGGGTACAGGAACTTCTACATATAAAATTCGTTGAACATAATGCTTGGCCAATTTGGGGAGAACCCTACAAGACATGCCAGCAACAGAAGCAGTATAATTATTTGTTATTGAAGTACAACAAAAGCACAATCATATTATCAATAATTTTACTCCAGTCATGTTCAATTGTCAATACTGCGACGACACAAGTGAAAGATCACACTACCGTTTGAAACCACGTATCCTAAATTCGACAGTAATAATGATACATAACCATCAACAATGCTGAGGTATACAGAAATATTTAGTTGAACCTGTCCCTCTTCATACGACGTCGTACCGAAGGATTAGAACAGACACAGATGACAGAAGATTGTCTGCATTTTTGTCAATAAATTGTGCAACAAAATTAAGTAACTAAAGTGCCCATCAATATTGCCATCTACAAATAATGTCAATAATGTAATGACGGGTCGAGGAATTATGAATTATACAGCCGGCTTACAGCTTACCTAAATATAGCTAAACAAGGGGCTGGATAGACCGTAGAGTTCGTCCAGAACGTGATTAGGCAGTGTTTTGAGGTAATCAGGAAGATCTTTACACTGTGAAAAATGCTTTAGTACCTCCATGGTAATGTGTGGAAGGTTTCAAAAAATCTACACTTCCAAATTCAAAGGTTAAAAATATCCGAAAAAAACAGACCGAACCGACGGAGGACGGAACGGAAAACGAATGACTGAGTCGCTTCGATTTTGCCGCTGTGAAGTTCCGTTGGCCAATTCTGTATTGACTGAGTTCAGTGCCGAATTGGAAGCTACCACAAATGACGTCATCGTCTATACAGGAGGGTCATACTAGTAAATAGTGACGGACAATAATAAAAGTGTTAAAAAAGTAGCAATTTCAGCCCGTGTTAAGCATGTGACGGTGGGGGGTCCGAATACGAGGGAAAAAGTAGTGACGTCATTTGTGTTAGCTCCCTTAAAGACGTGAGAATCATTTCCCCACTGTCACTTCACATCACACAATCCGAGTCCGAAGCACAACTGCAAAGAAGAGCAGCAAAAGTGCAAGCAAAATGCAAAAGAGTTAACACTTTTATTCCAGTCTCGAAAGTCGCGGTCTCCCAGTACTCCCAATTTCTCCCAAACACCTATCACCATCACCTAAACAAGAGCAGAGAGGAGAATGCAATTAATTCTAATTAATTGCAATAATTAAGTCCCATTTCGATATTAGATTAATTGCATTTACCATTCCATCTAACAAAGTCCCACAATGCTTGCACCTCATTAATTCATTCACGTCCAAAGATAGCTCACTGTTTTGACGGATTCACCTTCTTCCACCACCATAAAAATCATCAATCATCATTATCATCAATACTGTAAACACTAAAATTCACATCCAACATCAAAATCAGAAGTAAGCTTTTCTATTTCTCCATGCATGGTTGTTGTTGTTGTTATTTCTATTTTCCGGATAAAAGAAATCCAGCATTCTTGGCACTTGATTTGGTACTGACACTTCCACCAGAGTAGATACAGACCACGATGACAATTAACAATGTAATGATCCCCAAATTCTAAATGAAAGTATGAATTGCAACAAAAAGTTTTCTCATGGCTGAAACAGTAAAATAGCATATGTGTCTGCGTCTTTAGCTTCAACTATTGGCTGTAGCGATAATAATAATAATAGGAATAACAATCAACAATATTTATGCCTAACAATTGTTTTTCTGCCAGCTGATTTGTTAATGATCAATGATGTTTTACAGTCGGATTGAAGGAATTCTTAATTTAACATTTAATGTCTGTTGACTATACAGCGTCTATCATTTTCTGTCTCCTTGTGAGTTGTGATATTCATTGATAGTTTTTAGTTAAATAATGTCCTGTGATAAATTGATAACTGGTGATCTTGATAGTGTTGATAATGCTAATATTGATGTACGATCTGCAACCTTTACAATACGAGTAACGAAAATATAATTGCTACGTGATACAATTTATTATTAGTACAATTACGGAGATCGATGGTTGACAGTAATAATGAAGTTAAATGCCAACTAAATGAAGGAATTGAAAGTCAAAGGGTCTAGTTTGATTGTATGGTGATTGTGATAGTGACCGTGGGCAGTCCTGAACGTCAGTGATGTTGCCCCTACCCTATCGTTCTATACCTGTAGTGTTAAAAATAGGGGTAGCCCTATATTTAACTCTCGATACCCCTATCCCATAAATGGGATCATAAATACAAACAGGCATTACTGCCGAACGTCAACCTTCTTGATACGGTATAACGTTTACTAAAGGTCAGAACTACTGTGTTGCACACCTATAAACAAGAAACCTAAGTACATGTCATCGTGAAGCCCATTCTTGATTATTGCTTACTTTTAGGTACGGCCTTTCCCCTGATACAATTTACTAATTTTAAACATAATTACTTATATGATTCTTGTCGTTAGTAATTGGGCTTTGGTATTGGTTTCATTTTCCTTTTTCATTTATTTGTTTGATGATGGGGATGGGGTAACTGCAGAAAGAATTGATGCAGAGAGAACAAGGGTAATTGATAGAATCATGTATGACGTACTTAATGTGCTTACTCACAATTACAATTTACAATACAGAGCATGCAGTATTTGCATTGACATTATGTGCTGTATGTACTTGTATCAATTGTGCTTGTGGTGGTAAAGCAGCATCAAACGTGCAAGAAAGAGTTGGTGTCTGGTTCTTATTACATACGTACGTACATAATTTTATTCGCGTTTATTGGCACTAGCGCAACATATTTGACTTTCAAAAACTAAATCAAATAATAACCAACCTAGTTAGATCTGCAATTGCAACAGCAACGGCGACAGCAGAGGAGATGTTGAGGTAAGGTGATAATCAACGTTTGTGCCAAAGATTTGACTTTCTGATACTAGATGAAATTAGAGACGAGACAGTCTGTACCTGTATATTCTTACGGGTTTATTCATCGTTGCCCGTTTTGTTTTATCTACGCGCGAAGGGATTTCCTAGCAATTGATTACCACGTTTAAAACTTCAAATAAGGCTGAAGGTTGAAGCACTGATATGTAATATATAATTATTCCACACGTTAAAGAATTCTATTAATTATTTCAGGATCAAACCGTACCGTCCGAACCATATTCAGATTGTGCAAATCATCTCAGCTTCGGACTTTCTATATGGACTGTGTACACGGCGAGGTGTTTGAACATTTCGAAAAACCCCTACCTCTTTTTAGTTTTACTGACGTGACTTATATACCTGTTCCACACTTGAATTTGATTGCGACTTTGACTTGGACGTGAATTTCAAGTGTGGAAGAAAACAGACTACTTGTGTATCTGCAACCAATACCGAAACGATAAACTGTTTTATTGGAAACTAATTTGGATTTATTTTAACCTGTATGATGTGTAAGTAAAGTTTTCTTTTGGTCCTATAGTTGGTAAGTAGAGATGGATAAACCATCAGTTAGGAAATATCCCTAAAACGAAATAAATATAGGTGTATACCATACGCTGTTCCTCGCTTCGCCTCACTGGCATAACTACGTTTCTTGTGGCCCGTTTGCAAGGAATTAAGGATGTTTTGGGGGCCCCCTATACTACAAAATTACCACTAATAAAGCTTATTCACTTTTTCTCAACGCTTAGAATCGTTAGAAAATCCCACATTTTTCAACTATTAATTGTCACATCTATTTTTGTTACTTTTGGAGCTGTTTAGTGATTTCGATCTCAAAATAACGAAATGTGCTCCTAGATTGGAGCTTGAATTCACCCAAAGTAAACTCTGCGGGAATTTTTAACAAAGAAATGAGAAAATTGCTGGTTGTTTTAGATTGTTGAGGGAATTTATATTTGACGGAAGTTTGAGTATTTAGTTTTAAGAGAATGAGTAAGTACTTCCGAGGGAATTGTGGGTATTCAGTTTTTGGCAATTTTAGGAATTCAATTTTGTGGGTATGCTAGACCATTTTGGAGGCAATTTTGAGAATTTATTATTAAAAAAACATTTAAAATTCATTTTTGAGGGAATTTTTGGATTTTCATTTTGAGTCAATTTTAGGAATTTATTTTTGAGGGAATTATGGGAATTTTCTTTTAAGCGAATTTGTAGGGCAACTTTTAAGGGAAATCGATTTTTGAATTATTTTCGGGCATTCATGTTGACTAAAAAACCTAGTGGTTTCAATTTGGAGAAATTCGAAGAAAGTATTTTTCAGATTTCAGGAATTTGTTTTAGGGATTTTCAGGCATTTATTTTGCTGTAAATCTTGTTCACGAGTTTAGAGACAATTATTTTAGAGAGAACTTGGGAGCGTGTATTTGAGGATTTGGGAGCTTATTTCGTGGAGTGAATTTTGAAAGTTTATTTTTAAGGAATTTTGAGAACTCATTTTTGGAGGAATTCAATGATTTATTGACGACAAAATGTCCAAAATTTTGAGAAAACACGGCGTAAAAATTTTTCGTTTAATTTACTGAGAATAAAACATTAAAATTGTTCTACAAAATTAAGTATTTTGTAGCTTGGTCTGGTCTGAAGATTTATAATCAGGCAACACTTATCCCAAATCAGACTAATCATATTTAAGAGTCTAATGATTTGAGGGGAAAATTCGGTAAAAATTATAAACAATATGAGTTAAAAAGGACAAATAGCCACGGAGTTGGCTATGAATACTGTTTTAGATCTACTGCAAATAATATTTTGGATTTTGGGGTCCCCCTCGGATCGCACACCCTGCACATCCGATTGTTATGCCACTGCTTCGTCTCAATTTGCTCTTGTGCGATTATTATCGAAGCTACGTGCGGCGTTGGTTCCATACGTAGGTACTCAAAGTATAAACAGGGCAAGTTAACAAACCTTCAAATATGAGTGAACATATGTAGGTAATTTTCATATTTTAGGCATGTAGTCTTGGGTAGTAGGTACTTGAAATATTCAGGTACTTGTATTCATACATCAAGGTTGCTAGCCACCTTGCTCATACATCATATAGGTTATAATAAATTTAAATTGTAGGAAAGATTTATAATATGTGGTTACATTAGCATTAAGGTTTCTGTAAGACGTTATGGGTTTCAAATGATGTTAAGTTTTGCACCTTCAACGACGATATATAATTATATGCACATACATACTGGTATTTTTAAGTGTAACAAATTAACGAGAGAGATAGTAATAACTTTATTACACTGCAAAATACCAGACCAATTGTCTGGAATAATAGAAATAAAGACGGCTGATATAATTGATTACATTTAGATATGGTGATCAATATTTTATATATGAAAAGTCAGGTAGCAAGTTTGAAAGATGCCATCCACGACTGTTTTTCCTCAAAAATTCAACTGCACCTTCCTCAATTTTTTGAATTCATGTCTGCATGTACCTATTCAAACAATTGTAATATCTTTAGTACTTCGCGAAGGAGGTTTAAACAGAATGTTTACAGTAAAACTCCAATCTTAATCCTCGATGCATCTTGAGGCGCATGTTGCAGTAGCGTAACCAAGATTTTTTAGGCGTAGGCCAAACTGCTTAAGTCCATTAAATCCAGTGTAAGTTTTGTTTTTACAGGAGTAATTGTAGCAGTTGTTTTTTTTCGAGTAGGTTTCGATTCAACTTTATCTCATCCCGTGTAAAGTTTAAAAAAAACTGCATCTGATCTAGTGTCAATTATTTAGAAATCCCGCTTTTTTCGTGCAAATTTATAACAAAGGTGTCGTTTTCGTGTAAATAAAAAAACTGCTCCTTTTTCGTATAAATCTGAAGGAACGTTTTCTGTATTTCTAAAATTCCTGCGTAGGCCTAGGCCTACGTGGCCTACGCCGCCTAATTGGCATCTTGAGTGATAGAATTACGCATTATCGGGGATGATTTTACGATTGGGATGATTTGCAGTGTAACTTATTTTAAACTATTGTTGTACAGTCATGGCGTGAGTATGTCATTAAATTCTTATGTAGTTAATTAACTAGCTAATTCAGAGTTGTGTGGTCACGTATGTACTGTATACTACACCATGGTCACGGTCAATTGATCCAGATTGGGGTACTTCACCCTGGAATGAGAGCTCGCACGAATTTTGCTACAGCGTGTAAAATAACCGATTGCATTCCTGGCACGTTGCATGCTCACTGTAAATGTGCCTTTATTTCCTGGTCTTTGTCTTTATTTATTCATTTATGTGGTTGTGCTAAATCAGGATGTTGATTTTTATTTATTCTCGAACACATGCAATGCCATTCTAACTTGACTTGTGACTTTGGTCCACTCTGTATTGGCTTGCCTTGGCTACAACAGGGTGATGTTATTTGGACGTGTAAACAGATAAAAGTGATGGTCCACAAGGAAAGACTAGTCGTGATAGAAACTTTTAGTGATACAAGTAGAATCCAATCTGTAATATGAAGATAGATTAGGGACGGTTGGAAGTTCAAATCGAGGTAGAATTATAGAAATGTACATGCACGGAAATCGCAATCGTAGTGTGTAGTGTATGTTCCATGAGTATTGAAATCGGAATCGGAATGAGAATGAATGAATGAATGTTTAAAGTGTTTCTGTTTGATGGAGCAGGTTAAAGTTGCAGTTCACATAAAATCAATGCTATCCACAACGACTGTGACTGTGATTGTATTAGACATAAGCAGTTGGTACGATCGCGATTCAATCCATCGTTTGTTTACATCCCATTTTCCATCCACGGAGTAGGCAAGTAGTAGCATTTTGCTTTGCCTGCGATAAGAAGTACGTGGAAGACCTTTGAAATATTTGTATTGGAAGGTCATTTAAGACGAAATTGGGAATAATGGCCTCACCAAACTCCTCAGCGTTCGTGTCAGTCTATGTTCCTGGCAACGAGTACACTAAGGGACATGGGGATGCACAGAAACCAACCTTGAAGTCGAGGAGTATACGACGGGTAAGTTTCACAAAGACCAGTACCTGAATCGTGTGCACATCAGACTCTAGCTTATTGATTGTGTATACATAATTGTTATATTATATGTGTTATGGGGAATTGGGAACTTCTAATTCCAATCCAAATCCAAATCCAATCTATCTGTCTCAGTTTCCTTTCAACGTATTTCCTGCTCGCAGCATCCGCACGGTAGGAATAGGACGAGTGTCGTCGTCAATATTATCTGCACACAGTTTGTTAATACATAGCTTCTTCTTCTGATTCTTTGCCTTCTGTCATCCCTAGATTTGGAATAGCTATTCAAGACTACAAAAGAGTTTTATACTCATGATGTTGCTCATCGCGGCATTATTCTTGGCGATTGTGACTTCCACAACGTGGATGCCTGCAGATGGCCAAGGAGATCATTTCGCTCCCCATCGGACGAAATTAGACGAAAGTGTTAATAACAACCACATATCCGCTGGTATAATCAGCGATAATCGAATTCACAACAATTTAAAACAACCTCAAGAGTTCGTCCCGGCTATTAAAGATATACACAGTGATAGTGACCCGTCTTGGACAGCGGGTCCACGAACTGAGTCCAAGAAGTCCCGAGGTAGACCGGATTTAAATAGTCAGAAATGGAAGTTACCTCACGTCCCATCGTCAGCTGTTCCTACAATACCTAGAGCTCTGCAGCCTGACTTCGGAGACGCGATCACTGAAGCGGAGGTAACACAAGGATGCTAGCTACTCAAATTTCCGTCGTAGAATTTACGATTTCTGTAAAAGAGAAACGAGTATAAATTTGTCTTTTCTTGTAGGAGTCTAACAACCAGATTGCAGAGAATATTCGTAGTGTAATTTCTCTGGATCCAGTAGTTCCTCTAGGAGGTCGTAGTAAAAAGGGATCTGTTGGAATACCTGGTTCGGTTATCAAGAATGGAGGAATTTTTAACGGCGGCCCTAAAAGGACTGGTGCTAACAAGCTTAAATTTGAAGGTAGGTCATTCACATTATTTTCATACCGTCATGGCATCAACAAACACACTTACATTGACAATTATTAAAACTTCCTATGCTGTAAGCTGTAATAACTCACGCCTCGCTGCTGTTACTGCCTGTTCAAGTGAAGTGGTAGGTACATGTGAATTTGATGAAGGATCTGATTCAGACTTGTTGCGTAATATTTAACTATAATTCTATTCAATCAACATGAATCCGCAAGACTAACAATAAGAATAAGGAGGCGATGGTAGGAATGATAGGATGTTATGTCGGCTTAATGTTTATTTATATAACATTCAAATCATCACTATGTATTTATTTTTTGTAAGCAACGCGACGTACAGCTACAATCGTCTTAAGTAGGTAGTTAATTACCTATTTGAATGTAATACTGATGTCTGCAGATAATTAAAATTAAATAAATAAATTAAATTACCAGCCCTGTCGATGGTGATTGGTGCTTGATGATAATGTAGGTAATGGATAGTTAATTAATTTTAAATTATTGAAATTTTTGCAAAATAGGTCCCGAAAATGCAAGGCAGAAGGCTGTAGTGGACGCTTTTCTGCATTCATGGAATGGTTATAAAAAGTATGCTTGGGGGCGAGACAATTTGAGACCTGTTTCAGGAGGAGGAAATGATTGGTTCGGCCTTGGTTTGACGATAGTTGATTCTCTCGACACCATGTACATAATGGGGCTACAGAGAGGTGAAACAAAATTGACTTATTCCAGTCATATCAAATCTGCTAATGTACATAGTGGTCGGCGTGATCTGGTCCGAACCATCAAATTATGATGTGGTCTGGTCGAAAGATTTGGGGACAGACTACAATTTTATGGCTCAACCATCAACTAAATATGGTGGGCAAAACAACAAAAATGAAAGAGTATTTCTAGAAACGGTTTTTATTTGTAATTATTGTTTACCTCGTCTAAATGAATTTGCTTACACACATTGCAAATTGTCAATTGATATATAATTCAGTTTTTAATTTTTCCTAGGTTCGGAATGTTGAAATTTGAATTTGTAAAAAGAATTCTTTGTTTTAGCCTTAAATCCTTTGATTTGGTTGAACCGGCGCTGACCATGCCGACCACTAGTCCATAGGTAGGCATAGCAAACGCAGTGATATCAGCGTACAGGCAGGGTATTTAGGAAATAAAGATATTAATTTATTGGAATGCACTTACTGGTTGAGCATTTTCCTTTAGCTTTGTACAGGTGCCTAATCAGACTTCGCTACCGTATGATTACAATCATATTTTCTAATTATTATAGAAAATTCTCCGAAAATAATGTTTTTGTGTTCAGCTTTAAGTGATTTTATTGTACCTAATCACTTTAGCATAATACTTACGATTAGTAAATATTATTTCGCTGTCACAAACAACCAAAATGGGGCCAGTAAGTACATAGGTAGATTAAATGCATTTTGGACAGATATGCAAAAATGCTCGCAAATGACTTTATCCACTTATCGACGCAGCCTTTTGGCATTTGACTTTTGACTTCGAGTTCTAGTACTTGTTTACGTATTTCACTGTATTCCATATGCAGCTTTTATATAATTAACGTTAATGAATCGTCGGATAACGTACATGTAGATAAAGTTTAAACTGTTTGATAATTTAATTTATTTGAATTTGTCCCTTTTGCTCATAAGAATTCTTCGAAGCACGAGATTGGGTAGAAGATTCTTTGTACTTAGAAGGCAACAAAAATGTGAATTTGTTCGAAACGACGATTCGGGTGCTAGGCGGTTTACTCAGCGCCTATCATCTTTCAGGAGATCATGTGTTTTTACAAAAAGCTCAAAAACTTGGGTCGATACTCGCGATAGCATTCAAGAGCCCGTAAGTTTTAATAATTTATTAAAATGATAAAATTGGATGCAGTAGTATAGGTAATTGTAGAAGCGTTGGTTGTGCTAATTTAGGGATGCTATGTTTTAATTTTATCGATTCATTCTTTTCAGATCCGGGGTGCCTTACTCTGATATTAATCTAGGAACTAAGACTGCTCATGGCCCATCCTGGAACCCGGACAGTACAACTTCCGAAGTAACTACTGTACAATTGGAGTTCCGTGATTTGAGCCGCTGTACAAATATTCCCGATTTTGAAGTACGTTTCATTATAGCGAAGTTCCCTAGCTATCGGAAAATAGGTTGCTTCATTTTGTAGAGATGTTTCAGTTTCAGGTTATAAATGTATAGGTTGTGTATTAACATTTGTAGCAAGCAGCGATGAATGTGTCTGTTCATGTGCATAGCCTACCCAAGCTCCATGGACTTGTGCCAATCAACATAAATCCGTCATCCGGAAATTTCCGGACACATTCTGTAATAACTCTTGGAGCCCGGGCGGACTCTTATTATGAATATTTACTCAAGCAGTGGTTGCAAACCGGGAAAAAGATTGATTTGTAAGGAAAACTATGCCATAATTTTCAGTATAATTTTTTTGAATTAAAGGTTTTGTTGATAAATGTCAATCAGCTAGTGGAACTAATTACTTGACTTCAAAGCTTGAAAGATGATTATCTGCTCGCTGTGGAAGGAATGCGATCGAAACTCCTGCGACGAACTCAGCCCTCAAATCTGACCTATATGGGAGAGCTAGAGAACGAAGGGAAGTCATTCAAGCCAAAGATGGTAATAAGTACTAACCTTGGAATTTAAAAAAAATTATAAGCAGCCTTGTAAAACCGTATGAAGTCTGGACTGATGAAAAACTTTGCAATTAATTTTAGGATCATTTGGTGTGCTACTTGCCGGGAACGTTAGCTCTAGGTTTCTCTCATGGTCTTCCCCAGTGGCATCTTGATTTAGCCAAAGAATTGCTTTATACGTGCTATTTAACTTACAAGCGAATGCCAACTGGATTGGCACCCGAAATTACATATTTCAGAACCGACGTAAGTCGAAATTCGCAACGCAGCCGCAGTTATTTTGCTGTTGTTAGTTTACTTGGAAGATTGAAACTATTATTGTATTTAATACCTAACACGTTTTCCAACCACCTTTTTTCCAATTTTTATAGAGCGAATCAACAGACGACTTATACGTACGGTCGAATGATGCTCACAATTTACTGCGACCAGAAACAATTGAGAGTCTGTGGTATCTCTACCAGCTAACTCATGACAAAATGTACCAAGAGTGGGGATGGGAAATTTTCAAGTCCTTCATGAAGTATACTAGAGTGGAGTATGGATTCTCATCCATCGGCAGTGTTCTGCAACCTGATAATGTCAGACCGCGCGACATGATGGAGTCCTTCTTTCTTGGTGAAACACTAAAATATTTTTACCTGCTCTTCAGCGACAAACCTCTGTTTGACTTGAATCAATGGGTTTTTAATACTGAAGCTCATCCCTTGCCTATTTACGATAATTAAGGTTAATCCTTCTGGTAGCCATTTATTAATTAATTTATAAGATTGCCGAGATAATGCGACTGTTGATGCCAGACAAAACTGTAAAAATATCGTGTAGGATTCTTTGTACCAATCGACTGTTAGCATAGGTAGCGTGTATAACGTTGTAATAGTAATAATAACACTAAATATGTTAAACCATGGCTGTACGTCTAACGAGTGTTGTTTTTCAATTTGCTTTGGATTGCTTTTGCTTTTCTGTCAGCAAGCGACAAGTGTACCTACTGGACTAGTCAAGTAGGATGTAGTAGCTGGAAAAATTATAGAAACAGGCTTTGGAACTTCTGCTTTTAGCAGTTAGTCCAGCAGTAATGATTGAATAAACTTGTCCTTTGAATCGTTTTTTCTCTACTAGAAACTCCCACTAACAAAAACTATTATCCAATCCAAAGTGTAATAAGCTCTGCCGGTTACCTGGAGCTTGAATAATCCACTTAATTATAATTTTCGTATTCGTACCAAATAAAGTGAGGTATGAGTTAGAAAAGTGAATTCGATAATTGTATAACAAATTATTTCAGTGTACAATTCTATGACTGGGAAGAAACTTCCGTGGCCAACTGTAGTGTAAGGTATCTCAACAATCGTATAATTATTCAAAGCAGGCCAAAACTTAACATAAAATGACATGACATTATTTTTCATGTGTTATTTGTTATCACTTCTGAATCAGAAAGTATTGACAATTACCAGCAACTACGTGGTAGAAACAGTTCAATATGCAACCTACAAATTACTGGAATGAAAATTTAATAGTTGGCTTTTCGATGCATAATAACGAATAATGGGTTTTTTCATCTTGTTTGGATGCCCAAATGTATTGGAAAGTTATGTGGGTATGTACATACGTACAAAGTACCTTTTATGAAACAACACCGAAATTCGATTACGATTTATTTCGATTATCAAGAACTTTTGACCACATCGGAATATCCTTCATTTTAGTGTTTAAATCTGCGTATTCATGTTGATAAGCAAATCCTTTTGAGCAAGTGTGATCACGATTTATTCATGAACGAAGGTAAAATCTTTCTACGAGACACATTCCACGGAAAAAGATAAAAGTTTAATTTCATCTCAGTAAGTTGACAGCAATTATTGTGGGGGAACGAATTAAGCTACTCATTTCACTCATTTTTTAATTTAATTTGTTGGAGAATCGTAATAGACCTGTAGGCTTTCATTGTGACGTGTACATTGTGGATTATAGCGCATTAAAATGTAATTATCTATAATTTAGATTTAGTATAACTTTGAATACTATTTTCGGTAGGTGCTAACACTGCGCTGCGTTAGCCCATAGAATTAAAAATAGGAATAAATTAGACGCGTATATAGTTCGTGCGTTCGTATCGTAAATCGTAAACCGTCAACTACGTTTTTAACGTGTAGTTCGCACGTAATTTACAGGGAAAAGACATTGTGGCGTATTAACATATCAAGGAAATTGTAGTCAGTCGGGTGAGGCAGTGGAAGAGAAGAGATGACGGAACTAATTGTAACCACTCTTTGTCTGACAAAACCAAAAGAATGAAGATAGCTTAGCATCATGGAGGCAAAGGATATGAGGATATAAGTAATAAAAGTGGGTGTCAAATACGGTATTGAATTCAAAACATTTATAGCATGATTAACTCCGTTGCATTCAGAATTTAGGTTGTGTTGCGCTGTTGTGTTGTGTGCAACATGAAACATAAATGTGTGGACGTGGAGTAATACATGGGGTAAACAATTATTTTATTGGAGTATGAAATAATTACGCTCACAGACTTGTGATCGCGGTAGGTAAATAACTCCTGAGTAAGATTAATTCTATGTAATTATTATTTCTATTATAAACCTCTAGTCTCTTTTGGAAAACTCTGTTTGACACTGGCTATTTCAACTCGTGTGAATGTATACGTATATCTAAACAACTAAACATCGATGTAATTATTTCTTTTCGTCTGTGAATTATAAACACGTTGCTACGAATTGCATTGTATTTATATAAGCAATTACCAATTTAGTTCGGCAATGGCACACGAATTTTAGATTGTACGTAGGTCTATTTACGTAAGTATTACTAAATTAAAATGGAAATCCTTTACCATAATTCAGTGATTGTACTACAGAATTATTATATTAGAAATTATACAGAGCAGTATCTACTATTGTAAATTTGTAAATATTCGTGCGACTGGAGAATGAGGTTGTAATTATTTAAGATATAAAGAAGACTCTGCGGCCTATTCTGTATCGGTAGAGGATTAAGTCACTTGGTCAGTTTATGAGCTACAGTTTCCTGTAAATTATTAAGTTGCACTTATCTGTAATCAACTTCAGTTACTATGTCACTATTTTACTTGCATTCATATTATTGTTTTCGCACGAAATCAAGGGTGAAAGGTGTTCAGGTTTCGCTTCCATTATTGTTTTCAAACGCGAAATGGTTTGTTTGTGATCGATAGACAAAATTAAATTCAAAGAATAAAGGTTGGGAGTTGGAAGTAAGTTTATTCCTTGTGTTCCGGTGTGTTTTTTATTAAGTTACGGATTCCGGCTTCTTCCTGCTATGATTTTTCGTAACCTGGGTCCATTCGTACCAAAACGAAGTTTATGAGCACAGAGTAGGTTTTGTTTAACATAATGTTCACCACGATGCATAAATATGTAAAATACTAAACAAAGAAACATATCTAAGGCAAGATAAAATATATGTAATTACCTAGTTGTCATTGCTTGATATTTTGGTCCTGGCCAACTTTTCGAGGTTGATACTGTTGAAAATTGTCTTTTCAACAGATATCTTGATTTCTGCTGTCATTTTTGTTTACTACAACTTTGGATTAGATAATAAATACAAAAAATCCTTAAAATTTTAAAACAGATACTAAAAGTTCTAAAATTAGTCGATATTAATTAATATTAAATCAGTACATCGAAATCACCCATTCTTCTTCAATTCTATTTTCAGAAATATGGGTGGCATATCTAGCAAAGATAAAGTCCGAAAGCATTAATTTCTTCATTGCATATCAGTATGTACATAGTACATTAAACAGTGCGGGAAACTGAGCACAAGAAATTGCCTGTTATTCGTGTTGTTCTTATTCAGGCTCAAGAACCAGCACAAGCTTCTATTTTGTTTTGTACACAAGGACAACGGATTGAGCTGTTCTGTGCACTCGTCTGAACAGGAACAAACCCACTCCTTTTCCAACATGTAAGCGTGATAACGACTTATTAGTGAGGGATGAGAAACTGATTAGTGTTACCAAGCAATCCAGATATGTAGCCAGCGGCCAAAAGACCGCATTTAATGTGAATCCAGAAATGGTTTTGTAATGTTTGGGTCGTTGCAATATTTTGTTTGCAGCGCTTGAGGTCGCAATAAGTTTTACGGCAAATTTCAAGGGTGCAATACTTTTTCCGGTATTTTTAAGGTCACAAAATTTCTTACGGTTATTCCCCAAGTCGCAACTTGCTTAGCGGTGTTTCTGAAGTCCCTATTTGTTTTAGGCTGACTTTTAAAGTCGCAT
>JAAXYX010002341.1:0-17936 GCA_036851915.1 Ptenothrix huangshanensis
ACTGGCACTGACACTAAAGCTTTGGCTTTAGCTTTGACTTTGACTCTGATTCTGACTCTGATTCTGGCACTGGTACATAACATAACCGATATGTGCAACGTAATTCCTTAATATGGAAAA
Source organism: Ptenothrix huangshanensis (assembly GCA_036851915.1). NCBI lineage: Eukaryota > Metazoa > Arthropoda > Collembola > Symphypleona > Dicyrtomidae > Ptenothrix > Ptenothrix huangshanensis. The sequence continues at coordinate 121 of JAAXYX010002341.1, forward strand.
TGTGAGTGATTGCCATAGTCCTCGTCTCATCTCCGTCTTGATCTTCAGTGCATAAGTTTTTTCGAGCTAGTGGTTCTTTCATTTCACAGTCAAGCTGTTCACTTGAGTGTTTCAACTCAATCAAAAACTGGATATACGTACCCTACAATCAACCATATTCGAGGATTCTTATGTAGATTTTCGAGTGAGTCAAAGTCCAAAAATCTTTTTATAATCTTTTATTGAGCCACTCGAAACGACGACGACGAGGATGACTACGACTACGACTACGATTACGATTACGACTACGGCTACGGCTACGACGTACGACAAAATACAGATGCTTCCAAGCAACGAGTATACGATTAAGATGTGATGTGAATGCCAACTCTCCTTTTTTACCCGACAGCGTACAACAACAGAGTTTCCACCTACATACATGCATACATGTGTTTCCTCAGATAGAGATGTATTGTAGTGTAGGTATTTTGTGAATTGTAAGCTATCCGAGAATCTGAGACGTGCAATTTTTGTCCAGCCTGAATCCACCCGTGTACCTGGATACTAGGACATACAGTATCTTCCTACATATGCACCTATGTCAATGCCAATGTTTTGCCTAAGGGATGACGGAAAGCATGTAAAATATCTCCTTGCTTGATCTGGTACTTGTGCCTAAAAGTACAACGGCAGTACAGTCGACAGCAAACATAACTCATGGAGCATCAAGTCGCGGGCAAATATGATGATTGCGATTTTACTCCTCAAGGACCTCAAGTGTACGGCGTGGTGCATCCAGCTCTTTGAGGTTATGTAATACGATGCGATGCGATGAGATGCGATGCGATGCAATGCAATGCCATCATAGATTTTCTTGCCTGGATGCTGTTGGACTGTGGGAAGCCAGTTTGAAGTCTCATCTGCTATCTCCACACTTATGCTCGGAACAGCAGGAGGACAGTATGAAAAACTAGAGATTCCGATGGAGCTAATCAAACAGCGCCAACCACGGTTATTTCACTCATCCAATTATATTAAAATCTTAAAGACTGCTCATGACATTTATTGATTCAATCCTAATTATCCCTCCCACAGATTCCTTTTATTAATCTCCATTATTCTTCTCGCGTGGATGCAGATAACCTGTGGGTATGGTATATGCAAAGCTAGTCTCGGAAGATGATGACTTGGTATGACAGAGTAATGAGAGGGCCGCATGGGCAGAGAGACAAGAGTAGGTATTTTCATTTTCGTTTTCGTTCCCATTCACATTCTTCGTCTCGTAGAGGTGCCTACTACAGATATGCGTACCTATGTTTGGGACAGGGAAGTCCAAGTGTGTAAGTTATGATGTATGATGACTGTCCTCTACCATCTACATAAGCACATGTAATTACAATTCAGATGACAGGAACAAATGCGAAGCAATTTCAAATTATTACTGGCATCACGTAGCTAGACGCTAGACCAGGCGTCATTACAAAAATAGCAATACATACATTTGTTCCTGCAGTAACAATCACAATGACATTCACCATTCAACCACACTCACTTTTCCACCAAACCACGTGCTTGTTCCAGAGTACAAACAATCGAGGCTCTTAACGAGATTTGGATCGGACAATGGCTAGACCGAAACCGACGTCGTCGAGCAACGTTAATATTTTAAATACTTTGTTTACCATTTCTAAAGATGTAATTGCATTGCGATGATTGTAACCAGCGTTTGCTAGTCTGGCACCTTTTTAGGACACTGGATAGCCCAGCACGCCACCACGCATTCGGTAACGTACCGAGGCAATTTTTTTATTTAAATTTAAACCTATGTTGGTATCTACATAAGTACACTGCAAAAACTAAACAGTCTTTAAAAAGTAACAAATGCATCCGAAACGCCAAAAATCATTACGTATTTAGCATAATTATGAACGCAATTAGGATATATCTCAATTGCATCACAATCACATTAAAGGCGTATCTTGGATTGAGAAATACGGCTTTTTGAAAGCATACAATTTTTATTTTTTACGCATTTTAAACACATCCAATTTTTATTTTTTTACGTATTTATGAAAACGTCCAATTTTGATATTTTGTGTCTTTTGAATATGGGAAATGTTTGTATTTTACGTATTTTAAAAGCGTCAAATTTTGATATTTTGAGTATTTTGAAAACGTCCAATTTTTATATTTTATGTATTTTGAAAGCGTCTAATTTCAGCTTTTAGGCGTTTTGAAACCGTCTGATTTTAACTTTTTTTTTTAGATATTTTGATAGGTTCAATTTTGTGTTTTGGATGTACTTTCAATGCGTTTTAGATGATTTTTGGAAGCACTTTAGATAACTTCCGATGCATCCTAACTGCTTCCATAATTACACTAAATACAAGATTTTCGGGGTTTTGGAGGCCCAGGTTTTACTGTGTACATGTTAAACTACCTACGTATTAGGTAAGCTCTCAACAACATTCCCTATACCGTATACCTACCCTGAACACGTGGGTTTCGAGTGTGTATTTTTTTCCTCCCCCAACTCACTGCCTTAAACCTGAAGCTACACTATTGTGCGAGTGCCGATATTTGAATTCGCTTGCTCTTAAACTTCCTTGTGTATAAGAGCTCTCAAATAGCTCTCATAAGGGAGTAGCATCTTTAGAATTTTGTTCTTTGAATTTACTTTTCATTTTCGAATGACAATAGACTACAATCCACAAAAGCAGTTGATGGGATAGCAGGAGAATGAAATGGTACGTATATCGTAGATGTGAATTACATACAATTAATCTGCCTTCATTCTCCTTTCTAGAGACTCTGCATTCGTTTTACCGGGTCTAGGTCTATCTAATAGTAATGCCCTATGTCCTTTGCAGCAGCTGTAATTGCCCTGCATGAAGTAATAACACTTGACTTCACAGATGCCTCCCTGTATAGTTTATAGCATTGTCTTCTCCATGCGTTCGGCTTTTACTCTTGGCTAAATATGTACATAGTTTCCAACTACCTACTACATACATTGTTCCTTAACACAAGTTAAAGTAGGACCAGAACCAGAACCAGTACCAGCACCAGTACCAGGTATAGTATCGTCCTGAGGACGGAGGATTAAGTAAACCGGAGCCTTCGAGGAAATTGTAGAAGAGCAAATAAGTTACTCGTTGGCTTGGATGGTTCAGCACTTTCCTTGGATTAGAAAGTTAATGTTAACATAAGCGCTTATCGGTATTTTAGGCGGGGGATTTTTTATACGTGCCTACCTACCTACATTGCATTACAGATATAGTTACTGCAGAAGTGGCAAGGGAAGATGCACACGCGATGGCAACGGCAAAGGCTAAGGCAGTAGCACTAAGACCAAGACCAAGACCAAGACCAAGACCAAGACCAAGACCAAGACACACTTGGAATGGAAGATTTCTCACTTGAGAATATATCAAGCTCTTCCTTCCTCAGAAGACGCTTGTTTTTGTAACAATAGTGAGATGAGACAGCGGAGACATTTCAGACATTTTACAGTGACTCTCTCAAAGCCAAAGCCAAAGCCAAAGCCAAAGCCAAGGACAGACATTCAGAAGACAGGACATGCGTTTTCATCTACAAACTTATTATACAACTACAGGCGCAATTTTCCTCTGGATACCTTCACATGGAGTCATGCTCCAATCCTTCAATCTCAGGATCCTGCTTCTCAGCTTTTGCACGAGTGTAAATGTTTGCACTGTTCCTACTCAAGTTATGAAGGTGTGGTGTGATTTAACTCTTGACATTATGCTAGTACAGTTGAATAGCAAGGATGATAATCCTATCGTGGTGGTGTAGGAGCAGTTGTAATGGAAGTAGTCAAAGTGGTTGTATTACCAGAGACCAGAGAAAAGAGTCATAAGGCACATAGCTAATCCCATCAAGACTTGAGTATATGTTGTCACAAACAATCCATTACTCCTATTCATAATTCTTTAAGCGTCATTTTTCCGTCTCAAGTCTAATAAGCAAATAAGCATGGACGGATTTCTTAGTTGTCATTTTAACCAGAATGAGAATGAGAACCAGAACCAGAACCAGAACCAGAACCTGCGTTCGTTGTTACTAATACTGCTCGCTTCAAGATGGTTGAAGATGCAGAGGAATTTCGTCTCAACACTCATTAATGGCTCACTTTGGTGAACCCAACCGTACCGATGCCATGGTTAGAACTGAGATCGTAGTCAATGTCACAATTAACTACCTAATTCAATAAGCTATATTGAAGGAGTCGTTCTCATGAAAATTAGTAAATCAATTTTCGAATCTGGATCCCTTAACTTTGTTAGACAAGTTCTGGGCTTCGCATCGCGTATGTCAAATTCAAATTCAGTCAAAGTATCTCCGTCGTCCTTCCCTTCAGCTGTTTCATAAGTGCTTTGTTCCTGCTTTTACGAGTCTTTGTAGAAACTAGAGGTAACTAGGGACGTGCCATCCGGCGTGTCTTCTAGGATCCAAAATTCTAATTGGGTTATGCATTTATGAAAGACTAGCTTATATACACCATCACCTAATCTAATCACAATTTAACCTTGTTTACTCTTTCTTAAAAGTAGTTAGGGTAGACGCAATTTGGCATGCTTGTATGTATGCCTAGGTTGGAATATAAATATTACACTTATATACACCATCACCTAATCTAATCACAATTTAACCTTGTTTACTCTTTCTTAAAAGTAGTTAGGGTAGACGCAATTTGGCATGCTTGTATGTATGCCTAGGATGGAATATAAATATTACGTCCATACACTGTAAAAGCTGATCATCTTAAACCTCGAAAACTTGAGCACGATTATGTATGAGAGTAGTTGGGATGCACCTCAAGTTGATTTAAAGTTCATCTAAAAATCTAAAGTGCGTCTAAATCGCATTGAAACTGCACCTACAGCACATCTAGCAGTACAGTGTGCGTTTTTATATGTTTGTACGGCAAAAATAAAACAATTTTTGAAAAACAGGAGAGTGCAGGAGATTCAAAATCATAAAATGAAGAAAATGAATACGTAAACAAATGTAAATGTTTCGAAAAATAAAAATGTTAAAAATATAAAACAGACGCTTCAAAAAGACTTAAAAATGAAAAATAGACGTTTCGAAAAAATGTAAAAACTGAAAAATAAAGGTCCCGAAAAATCGTAAAAACTGAAAAATAGACGTTTGGAAAAAATGTAAACAGAATAAAATTTATGTTTCTTAAACCCGTAAAAAATTAAAAGAATGAAAAATAAACGCTTTAAAAAAGTAAAGAATGAAAAATAAACGCTTCAACAAAAGCATAAAAAAGACGGTTTGAAAAGAAATCCTACCTAAATATGAGTTTCGAGTGCAAGCGTAAACATGTTTTTAGCGTTTTACATGCATTTTTTCTATTTTAAGATTTAGTTTTTGCAATGTACCCAAGGGTACTATACCCACAGTTTGTTGTTGAAGATGCAAACCATGTTACACGCAGTGCAAAACAAACGGCGTATAACATAGTTTGCATCTTTAACATACGTATGTATTATACACATCATGCGAATTGTCAATGCAAGCGAAAACAGTTTTAAATGTAATGCAATAACAACAGCTACAAAAACTAGATGAAACTGTGTTTACAAAATAATAGAAAATTCCCCTACGCAAATAGTTTTTCAATTTTGTTCCTTTTAAAAAATAGAATTCTTGAAACTGAAACTGCTTTGTTGGTCTGGAGGAGATGGATATGTATGTGAAAAATGACAGTGTACCTTGTAATGTGGTGCAGTGCCTTTAGCACTTCGATCAAAATCTTAGATTTGCTTTGATCGCCCACTCGACTGCGTATCAATAAACACATCAAATGTTTTTCCTGTTACAACCACGTCGTCGGCAGAAGACCATGACCTTCCTCCATAATTCAATTGATTTCGTCTACGGTGCAAGGAGCACCAAGTGCCTATGTGTAATTATTGGTCCTCAAAAACTTTCCATTGTGTAAAAGTTAGTGGTAGCTGGGCGAATTTACATATTATATATGCATATGCGTATAATATACCGGTATATCCAATAAGCCCGTTCTGTTCAATTTCATATTTTCCATTTTCATTTTTTCAACTTTCTGACAATAAATTCGAGGAAAAGTCAGCCTGAAAAGTGGGAAGTCATGGGGTATACCGCTTATATGTATTCGTATTCAAATTTTAAATTGATTTTTGGTAATTTCGTTTGCTCTCGTTACTCGCTGGCACTGGCATTGACACTGGCTTTGTCAGTCCTAGCCCTGGTGTACGGGTATATGACCGTGGCCACACAAATAAAAGCAAAAAGGCACAATACTTCTTCCACGCATTTTTATGGTAATGAGGGGCATTGTGTGGAAAATTCGAATTGCAATATTCACAAACCCACTCATGACTAATAAGTACCAGCGTTGTGAATATTGCTCAAAAAGTTCTATTTTCAGCTGTCTATGGCATTGGACATGGAGCAATTTGCTCCTCGATAAAAGTGCAGTTTGGTACTCAAAGTATTATATGGAAATTGCAAATTGCCTTGATCCTTGGAACGGGACGCGATTGTCGGGAATATTTCCCAGTACATACATTTGGCTATACGTAAAAAATGTATCGACTAAGAAGTATCGATTGGTAATTGGATTTCTTTTAGAATTCCCCTTATAATTTATTCCTATGATAAGTTTCATTAGGCTTGACTGAAGATGACGATTTTTGTCGTCTTTACAAGATTTATCCATTTTTCTACTAGGTACCTTGGATTGGACCGCTTTCTCCCCACACACGCTATAATCGAATTTCTTCGTAACTTTCGTGACAATACTATGCATGGTTCCCATGTTTACCAGTCATTTTTGAGAAATAATCTCATCTCATTTTTAAAGTGGCTTTGCTTCACGGAAATAAAATCCTTACCTTTTCTGTAAAATCTAAGTGCGTGGAATGCTATGAAAAATTGCATAAATATATGTACAGCAACAAATACTGAAGCTTCAATTTTTGGCACAACTCGATTTCAGAGTTGAGTTTTTTCTTATCTACAGTCCCTGTGTGTTCATCTATGTACACGAGGTGCTTCCTGAATTCGTTGTAGTTTATAAGCTCTGAAGAACATATGTATTACAGGATGTGAGGAGAAATCTTTCACAGTACATTTTTCACAGTGGCAACATCAACACCAGCACCAATGTCAGTGCCAATACGGATACCATTCGGAATATGCAGGGTTGGCGGGATTGGAAGGTTGCAGCAGGAGCTGGATCTGTAGTCAGGAGTTGCTTTGCTTTACTTTACTTATCTAACTTCCCTTTGCTTGGCTAAGCATGCGATACTACGTCTAAAAGTTTGTCTTTTCTATTTACTATTTGCACGTTCTATACTTCTGATAGTGAGATAAAATTACAACAACGGTACTTTCATAATGTTCCAAGTGACCAAATGTTAGTACTCCCCCTTATATGTATATATATTAAGTTGTTCCTTTTCACAGCCTACACGATTTCTTGAATACTGTAAATTATTTACTGGCATCTCCTTAAATTATGCATCGCGTATATTGTACGGATATTTCACCTTATTATTACTTGCTCCTTGAATTATTTATTGAGATTTCATTTTAGTAAGCAGGTACACTGTAAAAACTTGAGAATATTAAAATAGGAAAAAATGCATTAGAAAATGCCAAACAGCTACAATAAAAAAATACATCTTAAGTGCATCCCAAACGCTTTCAAGCGCATCTTGATATGCAAGATACGACTTTTCAAAACTTCCTACTTATTTTACAGATTTTTTTCGAAAAGTCTATTTTTCGCTTTTTCAAAGCGTCTACATTTGAATTTTTTTGAAGCGTCTATTTTTTACTTTTTATTTTGAACTTTCTGAAATTATGTCTTCGATGTTTTTTTCGAAACGTCTACGTTTCATTGTTTTCTATTTTTATGTTGTTTGAAAGCGTTAATTTTTTAACATTGTTTCGAAGTGTCTACTTTTGATTTTTTACATTTTTTCGAATCGTCTATTTTTTACTGTTTTATTTGTTGTTTTCTGTTTTCGTACAATTGTAATAATAATGCATGATGAACTTCGAGGTGAACTTTGGATGCACTTTTGACGAATTTACATACTCACAAGAATGTTAGATGCTCTTTAGGTGATCTTGAGATGCTTCCTAATTGCGTTCAGAGCTATATTAATAAGTGTAGATCTTCGGCGTTAAAGATTCGCCGGGTTTTACGGTATACTTGTTAAGATGATATGGTAGTAGAAGGATTCGATTACAATAAAAGGCATGGTGATTTGAGTGCCCTGAAGAAATTCCAGGAATGAATTATGCCTAACTCTTTCACTCCTTTTCGTTTTCAATACGACGAAAAAACTCAAAAGTGATCTGTACTTATTAAATCATAAGTAAGGAACTCCTCAGATAAATCTCTGCTGAGTTAGGTTACTCAAATCGGTAAAGTTTCCAGCATGCAGCACATCTCACTGGGCAGGTAATATTTTAGCGTGGGTTTGCCCCAGTAAAGTACGGCTTTCTTCTCCTTCCGCTCTTTCGCGCCAAATGAACCGGAAAGTTACAACTGTGAGATGAGTGGGGAGTCAAATTCGCGATTTCCGACGCTGCCTCGGTTATCCTCTTTACACTTTAAAAGTGCTCCCATACATGCATACGTACACATGTGCCATCTCGATTTTCAAACGCACTGTACACGCGGAACGAGTTTGTCAACGTATTGTTCCTCCGATACTGGATCCTCCGCTCAAATTCAATATCCTCGTCGAATTATCAACCTTGGATCAAATTCACCCAGTTGTGGTCGTCGAATAGGATCAAGCTCCAGTTTCATTTTGTTGCCATTCTTATTTCTCGGAGATCTTCAGGGTTACCGTTACATTTCTCTCAAGCCGTTATACAAAAAAACAAGGAGAAATTCCATCGAACGCAACCGATTTCCAGATCAATAATCCGATCTGAATAAATTTCCTTGGCGTGTAAGTGAGTGGGAAAAAGAAGTTTCCGTTCAAAAAAAACAACCCATTTCGATATTACCTATGCACAATATTCAGGTTTCATTTTCCGAATGGGTAAATGGAGCCGTGTCTTGAGTGAGTATAATTGTGCATTTATGCATTCAGCATAAGGGATGACAAATATACATACCTAGGTAAGTGGAGTTTGCTATTCTGTATAATTAGAGGTAATTATAGTGCAAATTTTAAATCCTGGAGACATTATCATATGTGCTATTTATTTCAAGCGTCGGACTCAGATTTGTTTATCCATGAGTTTTGAGCGAGGATAAACCAGGAGCTTTCATTCGAGTTTGCAGTTTAAATTATAATCACATATAGGGAATACCTCATGGGACGTTTCTAAATAAGCTTGATTTGAAAATGGGACGAAGATGATTATATTAGTATTCCAGGAAATTCTGGAGAAATTGTTGCTCCCGCACCGTATGTACATAAATACGTATACCATATCCACCAATAATCCAGTAAGTTTGTGCAGATAGTTTAGTCTGGCAAGTACTATAGGAACAATAACACTTCAACTTTCAGTTGACAATGACAATGACAATGACAATGACAACGACAATGACAATGACAATACCCAGAACCGAGACCAGGACCAGGATCAGAAAGTATCATATATGACTATTTAATTAATTGCCTGTCAAGTCAACTTTGGGTGTAACTCCCTCCAAGTTTTTTTTCCGAACGCAAAGTGTAAGTTTTACGCCTAGATTTGGTGTCATAAAGTCATCATATAAACTGAATCCATGACTTTTCCAACTTGCTACATAACAACTGTCAGTCCCTTTCTACAAATCATTCTATATGCTTGCACTCACAAACTCACAAAGCTTCGAGACCGAAATCAAGACGCTAGCATTATCAGATTTTTCATAAAAATTTCCTAGGCCTTGCCTAGCCTTGCCTGGCCTGTATGTACTTTCTACAGGTACATCCTTTCACCGTTTTCCCTTTTAAACGAGCTGGTGGAGCATAAAGCATAATACATAATAGGAAGTAGTAGCAACAGTCACAGTAAAAATGATTTGAGCAAATTAAGTGACGCAAAGTCAAACTGTACAAATTGGATCTCGAGATCATTAAGAAGATAATCAAGCATTTAGCACGAAGAATGATGTACGAACAGTATTCATCAATTTTATAATGATCACTTTGAATATCACCGTGTGTAGATAGAAATGACATAAGATAATCAATCCCATTACCATGGGTACATACACAATTATTATGTACACATTAAGTAACTAGAGCTGAAGGCGGAGAAAAGAAGAAAATTCCTGGAATCATAGCTTTATCCTATGTCCTTCTCTTCAAATGCTCCTACACTACAAGTCACAATGAATTCCTTATGTAACGACTTTCCTCCTTGATTTAGTGGAACGCAAAATCCCCGGCAAATCCCTATATGATGTTATGGTTATGGTAAATACTCGCTTTATACCGGCTTTTGATAAAGTAGACATGGTGGTACATCTGTCAAAAGGTAGTTCATCATGGTTTTGCAATTTTACTGGCTGCATAAGTTATTCCTTTTTTTTCATCTTTCGAAAATACCTTTCTCGATCTGTGAAGTGATTTTGTAACAAGAAATGTCAAATTTGCTGTAGTTCGCATTTAAATAAATTCGTAACAAAGTATTTATAGACAAGTTTAGTAAATTAGTATCCAGATTGGAGACGATAAGAAATTCAAAGCAACGACATTTTTGAAAACAGGGGAAAAAAATGTGGACGTCTTGAAAAACGGCATGATATTAAAAATAAACGTTTCGAAAAAACCTAAATGCTAAAAAAATAAAGATGTTAAAAAACAAAAACGTAAAAATCAAAAATTACTAAAAAAATAATTTTGAAAAATGTCAAAACATTGAAAATAAATGTTTTAAAAAAATGCAAAACATAAAATGTAAGCGTCTTGAAAAACTAAAACATGAAAAATGGACATTTTGAAAAAAAACTAAAACATGAAAAATGAACATTTTGAAAAAAATTAAAACATGAAAAATGAATATTTTGAAAAAAATTAAAACATGAAAAATGAACATTTTGAAAAAAAATTAAAACATGAAAAATGAACATTTTGAAAAAACCTAAAATCTAAAAAAAATTGAGATGCTAAAAAAATTAAAAATACACTTTTTGAAAAAACGCAAAAAATGAAAATAGACAATTTGAAAAATTTCAAAAAATGAAAATAGACAATTTAAAAAATCTCAAAAAATGAAAATAGATGATGTAAAAGAACATAAAAAAGACGTTTTAAAAATTCCATCTAAAGCGCATCTTACAGTTCAAAAATTTTTTTAAGCGTTTCTGATGCATTTAAGACTAACTACGTTCATAAATTGTACTAAAAACTAGAAGACTTTTCTGTTTTAAGATTCTTCACAGGTTTTGCGGTGTTACTGTAACTGTTGTAATTCATATACAACGGTGTGAGATCGTTATAGCGAGAACGTACTTTAACTATACCAATCAGATGTTGTTACATCCCTGTGAAACTTTTATACCGCGAACTTATAGTATATGCATAAAAAGTATCATATAAAAAGGTTAAAATCCTTTTGCTGTCTTAACGAATAGGTTTTTACCCGTGGTCTTGATCCGAACACAAACAGCTATGTACTCCACACACTATTCCCAACTACGGACTTCCCACGCCTTTTTTTCAACTTTTTTCAACGAGTGTGAAAGTAGAAACCAGAAGTTGGCAATTCTTCCTCTAAAACTCATTTCCTTTCCTTTTATTTTTTAATGCTTCAGGCTTTAGTGTACATTTTTTTACAATCACCACAATAATTAAATTATAAAAAGTACATGATTGCCTTTGAGTACAGAAGGAAACTGGTAGGTATTTAAGTAGCAAGTACATACATACCTGTGTATGTACATTTGTATGTACTCAACATATGTAAGTGTAAACCATGCATGCTAAAGTTCCTGTAAATTCAATCTGTGCCAACACCTCAAATTAATTTTGTGGAAAATGGTACATTAAAATTATATGCAAACAACTTGAAAACGTGGGTACCCATATGTACATATATATGAGCTGGACGCCCACATGAAGATCAGAGTGCATATTATGGATTCTCACGAAAATAAACGAAATTAATTCCTAGAAAGTCTAAATGAATTGATAAACCCACTCGAATAACTCATTTACACTTTTAGGTTGTTACACGGTAACAACTTTCAATCTTAAAATAAATATGTACCTATGCAACTAAATTCCATCTTTAATTCCAAAATGCATTTTTCTTTCTCCAGAAATTGCTTGCTGATTTCCTTCTCATAAAGGGAACAGAGAATGCGACTTATGTAGGATTAAAGATGGGATGCTAATGCCTCCATAATTAATTTCCGATTGTTAGTTTTTACCCTGTACTTTGACCATCTTGAGAGGTACCTACGGAATAATAGAGTTAAAATACAATTTTTAAAAAAAAAGTTCTTGCTACAAAATGAATTGCAGACAGTTTTATTTTTACTTTATCGTGCTTGTCCAGAAATGTCTGGTTTTATCCGCACTCATGTTAGTAAATAGACGAAGGAAATTGAAATCAATTTATAAAAGTAAAATGGATTTATTATGACTATCGCATCGCACGTTCAGAGCGGATGACTCAGGACTCAAATTTTGTGTAGGCAGCAGAGAAATAATGCGATGTCAGTTGTGTTTAAGTTTTTTGAGTTTTTTGGAATGTTCTTTATTGAAGGGTACATCTTGAGGAAGATAAGTGAAAATCAATACAGGAAAAGATGGTGAGGATGTGGGTGGTGTAAATTCAATCCTGTCATTCATAGATACACGTTTCAAACAGAACACTACCTTCTCAACTTTTCCCTTGAAATAATTCGTAAAGTGGTGACGGAAAACAGAGAAGAGAACAAATTCTTAAATGCATTTCGTGTGTCGTCTTCCGGACCGGACTAATGGAAGGACGGCTGATGATGAAGAAATGATGGAAATCTTTTGTGTCACTTTTCTAATCTAATCTACAGAAATTCAGAATGATGAAGACAGTTTCAAAGGACGTGGCATTCCAACGGAATACATATTACATCTCGTCGTCTAATCTGGCCTAGGTTCCATCACGTAATTGGCTGCTCAGCAGGGTGTGCAAAAAGTGTTGAACGTGTATGTATGAGTTCCGTCATCTGCGTTCACGTTTCCAACGACAACGACAACTCCAACCTTTTACTTGACTACGTATAGCTCGGTAGCATAAGATCCGTACAGCTTAGAAAAATCATCTCACATCATGCATTAATCGGTAGAGGAATGTGATTGCTTTGATTCGAGACATTTAATGGGAACTGGGAACACGTGTTCATTTATCTAGTCACTTTAAGTTTCTATATACTATGTATGTCTCAGCTACATCTTACCCTTCTCTGAATGACATCTGAATAATTATGGCATGCCATCAAATCAAAGCTGCCTCACGTAAAATACCTACCTAATAGAAACATACATTTTGTGCTACACTTTTCCAATCGACAAAATAAAGGATTCCTCAAAGCAATATTTTGGAATCGGTTCTCTGCGCACATACACAAAAACACATCTATATGTAAGTACCGGTGGCGTAGATTCCAAAAACCACTAAGAAAAGTTAAAGGTCTCGGAAAACTAAAAGATTCGAAATGTGTAGCTGGGGGGAAAACGGATATCCAGAGTGAATCTTGTAGTTGAAATGTAATCCTTAATGCACTAAAGTACCAGTGACGACTGCTCGGAGAAGAATAAGGAAGAAAAACAAAGTTATGTTGAAGACGATCTAGCATGTGATCGATAAATAGGAAATACAGATTTGCAACACAAAAGTCGTTGTCATCTGTAATCTCTAAGTTGCAATGACAGTCTTGAGTTGAGTTGAGTTGAGTTGAGTTGAGTTGAGTTGAGTTGAGATTCCTTCTCGCCGTTAGAAGTGCAGGGACAAGTACAGAAAACTGTGGACCCAATATGTAATCCTACTCGGAGCAATAATTTCCAGGCTCGAGGAAATAAAATAGGAGTAAAGTTGTATATTGTATTTTATATAGGATCGAGTGAGGAGGATGAGGACAAAAGGTGCAAGTAGAAGATATCGAATGCAACTTATATTGTTAGATGTAGATATTCCCCATGCACGTATTGCTATTCAGTGGTCTACTATAATTGAGTTATGGCAGTTAGACGTTTCCTAGTTCTAGCCACAGACACTGATATGGCATATTGAAGACGGAGCCACGAGATATTTGACGACCCAGTGTCCACCGGAATGTGGAAATACGGTAGACGAAGGAGCTGACAATAAGTTTTCCTCGCATTTCCTCCATTAGGAATTCTTTCATCTCGGTCCATTCACAAATAAATGGGTATGGGGTTGAGAAGACCACAACCGAAGTCAGGAGAAGGGTCAAAATCATCCGATATCAACATTGGGAAACAGAGAACCGACTATAGTGAACCCAATGGAGTGAAAGTAGTCCATTTTCTCTTTGGAAATTGGAACTTGACAACGACAACGATGGAGTTGGGAGGATAGAAGAGAAAAGACGAGCATAGTGCTAGTTTCTTGGTTGAGCAGTCACTATTATCTACCTATTCCATTATTCTATTATTCTCCATTCATTATTTCTGATGCATAACGTAGGTACCACCTCAACCAAGCTAAACCAAGACTACTTACTCTCCATATACCAATACCATCAAGGAGGAATGGTATATATATAGGGACAGATCTAAAGTAAAGCTACATAGCTTAGTTCAACGAAGGAACTCGTTCTCGTTTAACTCATGCACGAGAACGGGCCAAAGCCAAAGAGTAAATTTTTATTGAAATGTATTTTGGAAACTTTTTGATCTCCCCTGTACTCTTTCTTATTCACACAAACTTCAATCGGAGTGACAATGTAGTATTAAATTCTTATAAGATTTGATTATATATACCTATTTTATTTAATTTCGTTCAAAGGTACAAATTCCGTAGCCATTATTCTTCCAGAGTTCTAGAAAACAACAACAGCTTCTGAAGAATAGAAAATCCCTACTGAAGTTCCAAGTTCCAGCTAAAGTCCAGTAAGTAAATTCAAAATTTTCAAAATTTCAAAGGAAAAGTCAGAGGAAATTGAAAGGGCAATAAAAGTAATGCAAATTTAAATAATGAGCTTGAGTTGAACACTCAATATATTTCAAGGCGGCATGTATGTACATATAGGTATATTAAAATGAAATGGTTTCACAAAAACCATGATGGGATGTAGTACATATTTTATAAGCCCGGAAAACTGGGAGAGATGCAATAATCCCAGATTGAAAATTTTTGAATCGTTCATGTTCACAGCACTGACAACTGACTACTGATTGATTTGAAAGGAAAGAAGATACTGAAGACATTCTCGAAAGAGGCGATGGTTGTGAGTCCTTGATAAATCCCAACTTTGAGAGCACTTTACATTTGAAGTGCAAGGGATGCAATAAATTCCAATTCCGTGTTGCGAACTGAATACTTTACGTTTCAAAACTTTGCCTCTTCCTTTTATCACTCTAGACAAATACTATGTACACTGATATGTACGTGACATACCTACGCTTACATACATAGGTACCTATAAACATAGGTAAATGTAGCACATCTCTACTACAAAACTCTACAAAAGTATTTACATCCAGAAAGGATTTCAGTATTTCAGTTCAAAGAAATGCTACATCACACCCATACCTACTTTATTAGAAAATGCTGGATGTCAAAAGAGGAGGACATGGCCGAAATTATAATACTGCGAGTTGCGCGCTTCCGAATCCATATGCAATTTATGCTTCCGCATCCTTCTGTCCTTCCAGATATGTAGTAGGTACATAGTACATTGTAGACATACATACAGTAGCAATTATCTACATATAGCTATATGCGTAATTAAGTAGATAAATATGCCTACGAACTTATTCTGCACAAGTGTATCGCATGATTACCTATATTACGTTACAATATACCGTGTACCTTCCTAACTGCTTTCCACTCGTACTACACTTCCAGGCTTCATATTCGTAATTGTCGTCGAGATGGGTGTTTATTTTTGGTTGGTTAAACCATTAGTTAGAAGGGTTAGACAAAGTTGCCCACACAAAAGAAAAGCTTGTGATGAGACTCACGAATACCCTACAGTCTTCTCCTTTACCAAATTACATCTAACTTCTCAATTAACTGGCGATAGTAAAAGTATAAAGCGGAGTTTTTGCCTACAAGACTTTTCCAAATTTTGATCTGAGACGAAGGAAAAGGAATACTAATGAAAGCTCTTTGAAATAAATTCCAGATGCTTAGTCAAGTCAAGTTATAATCATTCACAATGATATTTAAAATGATATCGCTGTATCTAAAAAGAGACGCAGCCATTTTATTCCTTATAGCGTGCACAAATGAGGGATACAGATATCAATAGTGTCTCTATTTTAGGAAAAACAAATGGCTAGTTCTTGCTTTGGTATAAGTGCCGTTCCCTCAACTGCGACGACGTACGATTTCGATTTGATTGATTTGAGTGCAGTGAACTAGAACAGCTTTCGATCCTATTTAACTAACTTGAAATAATATTGCTTCTACTTTTGTCGTTCAATTTAGTAGTGTATCGTATCAACGAACAAGACCAAGACCAAAACCAAAACCAAATCCAAAACCAAGACGCGGATGAACTTGATGAAAATTTATTCACTTTGTATTGAATTGAGTATTGAATTCCACATTACCTGCCGCTCCGTCGGTTCCTTCCTTTTTGGAGGAATCCTTTTAGACCTGAGAATTAGAATTGCGGTGCACAAGAACCCAGAAATAGTAAATGAGTGACATTTTCAAAATGTTTGAAACACGTTGTCTCGAGAAGCTGAGATGGAAATTGGTAAAGTGAAGAGGATATCGTATGCGCACGGTTTGATTCACAGAACTTAGCACCGTACCGTATTGAGGTAATGATGTTGGGATAAAGTTTTGAGAAGCACAAATGGATAAGTTGAGTGTTGGGACATGAGGCTGAGGAGTCTCATCTATTAGTTGCTATTGTCTACTAAGTATTTTATCCAGAGGTTCATTCGTAGTTGGGAGTAATTACCATTTTAGCATCATAAACATTGAGAAAATGTTGAATGCGGTTACTTTCATACCATCATCTCTCTATTTGGGTTTCTGTGTAATAAAGATTGTGAGTGGCCGTAGATAAATTACTTAATTAATGAGTCCCAGACCGGCAGATGTTTCATCAACTCAACTATGTACAAACTCTCTCAAGGTATCAGGCAGGAATTTTTTTCTAACATGCGTTGCGGTTTTTAAGCCAACATTTTACGTCAACGAACATCATTTCGTCACTTACCTTTCCTGCCATCTCTAGCGAAAGTTTCTCATTTCTATTCTCCACAAACTTGTACGGCGACCGACCGAAATTTGAAATCAGACTCGGGACGGCAAATTATTTCGCGATAAACGCATTGCTACACTCGGTAAAAATAAATGATTTGATTTACTTTTGAAAGCTGGTTATAATTTACTAATCTACTACTCTCTACTAGTAATTTACTAGTCTCTAGTAAATACAACAACAGAGTTTTGCAAATGTTTTGAACTTCATTTGCATACTGTGGATTGAAATTTTCTCCTCAGGAATATGGCCTCATCTGCTTCTAAACGGGTTCAGGTATTTCATTTCACGTTTCGCATTTCGATATTTTTATATTTGTCATTTTTGTATTACTTTTTGTTTTTTGTGTATTCACCTGCTTAGACGGAAGATTGAAAATTAGAAAATAAAGGATTTTTGACTAATG
>JAAXYX010002342.1:0-17925 GCA_036851915.1 Ptenothrix huangshanensis
GGAAGGATAGGCGGTGACCTCTCCTAGAACCAAGAAGGGTTTCAGGGTATGAGCAGAACCTTTTGTTGTAGTGCAAGTTTTGGGTACTGATCTACGGTGTTCTCTACTCGAAATTTCTTCTCTACCTGTCAGTCTAAGGTGTTCTCTACCTTGAAACCCTTCTCTACCCCATTGTCTAACGTGTTCTCTACCCAAGTAGTTTAATACAGTAAAGTAGAGAATATTGTGGAGGTAGAGAACGCCTGGAGTAGAGAAGGGTTTCGAAATAGAGAACATCTTGACAATGGTAGAGAACACCGTAGAGCAGTACCAAGTTTTGTACTAATGTTGTTTGTGCATGAATGCTACCATTTTTGTATGTCTAAATACAAGAATTAGTAATTTATAATAAAGCTGAAAGTTTATCCCTACAATGGAAATGGGAGTTTGAAAGTATCGGATAGTTTACACTTAGTATACTAGCATTAGAGGACCATACCCATCAACCTATGTGCCTACCTAGGTAAGTATGACGTATGTATGTATACGTGTTTAGGTCGGGGCACTTGCGTGTAAAGTTAATTTCCTGTTGGATTCGAAAATACTCAGAACTGATGGAATAGCGTTTGTATGCGAAAGTGGATACCATTACATATTGTGTCTTTTATGCTTTACCTATTATTGTAAAGTTGAAATTGACGGATGGATCGAATTAATTATTTAGCCTCAGATATCATTCAAGTTCATAGTTTGTCGCTGTCTTTGTCTTTTTCCTTCTCATTTATCATCGTTGTTCGTACATCATACTACATGCATTGGGGATCGATTGCATGGACCTGACGTCGGCTTTTGTTTGTGTGGTAGTTATTTAGGATTGACATTGTTTTTCATTGGCTATCGATGTCATTTTGGAATTCGGTTTCACATCGATTTCGATATTCCATGTAGGTAGGTACATGCCTACCCGTACCCCTATGCCCCTTATAGACACTTACTCTTAGAATCTTATTAGTTATCTAACTAAAGCTGCAATGCCATATCGCCAAAGGAAAAACAACCCCTAGACAAAAATTCGATGGAACTGAACTCCATAATCAAGTCAAACCATGAATCATTTATTGCTATTAACTGGTTACTAGTTGATGGTTCTTTTTATTGATTGTACTTGCATTCTGTTTGCCGTGTTTTGCTTTGGTTTGGTGAGTTACTTACCTAAAACTACTTTCCAGTGTATTGTCACGAGTCCATTTGCAGATCAGCTATAATTATATCAAAGTTTAACCTCCATTGGATAACGACTATACTTAACTAAATAAATACTGTATTTTCAAAGATGAAGGGACACCACTGTCCGACCATATCCTATGTCTTACTATAGTCGTGTTAACATCGTATCGCATATAGATTATTTTATACCTTTGTATGAGGAACTCCCCATGAATATGAATGGTGTAATTAGATGACCGTTGCCTGCTTTGTTTTTCGCCCGATTTCTATGCTGGACAGGTTACTAGTTAGTATAATAAAGGCAAAAGGCAAAATGTAAGTGTAATAATAAATGTAAAAGTCAGTTCCGTTTTCCGTTCCATTCGGTGTTTAGGGAATAAAAAGGAATAAATAAAATCGATGGAAACTCTGTACACGAACTAAAACCAAATGGAAAACGAAATGACGGTTTTCCATATATACGACGCCTAACGAAAGGCTCGTTCGTAAACGACGTTTGTACTGTTTGCGGAAACTACAGCAATTTCGAACCCTGTTTCTGTACATAAACACGAAGATGGGATCGATTCGGGAAAAAAGTTGAAATGGTTACCCTATTTCTGGCGTTGGTTGGGCATAACCCTTTAAGTAAGTAAGGGAGTTGTGCTTCTGTTCGGTTCTCTATTAACCAAATTACCGTTACTAAAAGTTGCAACTACAAAGTTGAAATGGTTCCCCTATTTCTGGCGTTGGTTGGGCATAACCCTTTAAGTAAGTAAGGGAGTTGTGCTTCTGTTCGGTTCTCTATTAACCAAATTACCGTTACTAAAAGTTGCAACTACAGACACGGACTAGACTCAATTTCTCTTCCGTTCCCATCTCAGGTCTCACTTTGGAGCGATTCTAGCGGACCGGAATTCTGGCATGGAAGTGGCATTGCATGTTATGGATAGACGTTATTGGTCTTGAAGTTGTTGTTATAGTGGTATCCCGTATATGTAGCTTTAGTCTGGCGTCTTCGGGAGCTTTTCCGTTTGTTGCCTTTCCCCAGCCCAGACTTTACTTGACAGTACAATTATTATCCTTTCAAAGTTGGGGCTTTTTGGCTTTTACATTGTTTTTGCTTGTGCTTGAATCTACAAGCGTAAAACTAACAGAAGAGAAGATCCACAAAAGAGAAATTACTGGTACTGCAAGCGGAGGCTAGATACCTAAAGAAATACACATTCTCACTTTCGGACTTAGTTTTGCTAGGTACGTACCTTGCCTTAGTTGCAGTGTCGGTATTAGTTTTGGTTTCGTTCCTTTTTAATGTGGCTATTGCTATTCTATTCCGTTTTTGCTTCGAGGTACCTCGGTACTTTAATTTCATGTGGTGTTCACAGTTCTATTTGACTGTGAGTCACTGAGTCGACACTCTGTTATGCATACTTTCGATCTTTCCGTGTGGGCTGTCTCTAATTAAATTTGCTTGTCAGTTTTCAGCGGTTCGCTTTTATTTCCATGCATATTCCCTTCCTTCGATTTACTTCTTACATTATTGCTAGTTGATTGCAATGATCGTGTCGTGGTCCAGAAGTTGAAGGTGCAAGGTGAAGTTGAAAATGTAATGGGCATGCTAAACTTTCTCCGAACATTCAACACGTTCTGACTTTTAGTTTGTAGTTCAGTCAGGTTTGTGCTCCTTTTACCCGAATCCAAAAATGTATTTGAGTTGCTCCGGAACTCCAGATGTGTAAAACGCTAGAATGTCAGCCTTTTTTTGTAAGTGAAGTACCTACGTACTATTCGTAATTTTTAAAGTCACTTGGTAAATGTATAAACTTCCTACTAGTGTTTAGAAACATGTACCTGCTTGCCTAAAAACTTTAGTTTGTAACTCAGTCCTTGTCCGTTCCACCATTTGAACAAGTACCAAACCCCAATTACCGTTTGGAAATGTCTAAAACTCGTGTCGTTCTTAGATGCCTGGTCTATTGTTCACGATAATTTTTATGAAAAAGAAATCACGTGGTTATGATTGTGTTTGAAATACTTTATCTCTTTTTTTCATCTTTTTGGGAAGGTATTGCATTAGGTAATTTTTAACTCGGAATTGAGAATTCGTGTAAGTGCAGCATTTATATTTCCGAGAAGAATGTTGGTTATGGTTTACCTTGCACCTTCACCCTCAACCACAACTTCAAAGGACTGTTAGAAGTGGAATTTGTAGTTGAAAGTTTGGGAATTTGGAAGCTGGAATAACATTATAAGGCTTGATTGCACAGCTCCAACTTTGCTTTCAACTTTTCAAATGAGTTTCCGTCATTTCTGCTTCACTCGCATTTTGGTTTTGGCTACCCTCACCCTGATATCAAGATCAAATCTTCACTGTTTAGTGTCTTTCGTTTAGGTGGTCTTTACTTTATGGTGCATAAAATGGCAAATAGTTTTTGCAGGGGCAGCTGTCAGTGCACAACACGTCCAACATGTTCCTCTAGGGATTCACACAGGCGAAACGAAAACCCGACACCGAAGTACAAAATATAGCTTCGTAACTCTAAAAGACCGTGTAATAATAGTATTACCTAAGAGTTTTGGAGTGCCCCGTAGTCAGTTCGTCAGTGGCAGTCAGCAGAAGTTCGTAAATGTTGTCTGCTTTTGCTCTTGTTTAATATTACTATATTGGGCTGGTGTGTTAGTTATTGGTATCTTGTCCGCTTCCACATAACATCGACCATCGTATTACACCACCTGCAGGGGTTCCGTCTGGTTCTGTTGGCAGGCGACTCCCCGTAATCGCATTTTCGAAAACACTCACAAGTTTTACTTTTTACGTAACCTTTTTAATGTGCAAAGTTTTGAATCACTGGGCCATAATTTATAATCATTTTGAATGAAATAATAACTTGATTAAATAATACTGTGTACATACGACATATGGGTACCTCGAATTAGGTTGTCGCTACCGTCCATTGTTTTCATCTACAATCTCATTTGTAAGTACTATAAAAGTAAATGTAAAGAATAGTAAAGATATCCTATAAAATGTCAATATTGGCTATAAATGAAAAATACACACAGAGAGAGGAAGTAAACATTCTATTTACACTTTTACCAACAATGGTATTTGCCTACAGACACAGTAACATTATAAATATTGTTTTAGAAAATATTTTAAGTTGCTTTTCCTTAATTCACTGGTCAATGTGTTATATTTTTCATAAAATCGGAATGTAATACATATAGGTTAGGTTTAGGGTTAGGTTAGGTTACACACACAGTATTTTAATACATTCAGTATTCCAAAAGAGACGAATTCGTTTTTTGCTCGCTTCCTGAAACGAGAATCGTTGCATGGTTGCAGGTACACTATATATATTTAGGTACCTTTTTCTAAAATTGTTCGACGACACATGATGCGTTTTTGTCGAAAGCGCATAAATAATTAGAAGATCTCTGTGCTATGATGATGACTACAACTGCTAGTGGAAAGCTTAGCTCAATAAATCTTGTTATTTAACCCGAAATAATAACGACTAAATTATTACTGCACTCAGTAAGCTAATAAAATATGAATACAAATATTGGATTACTTGAGTGGAAGCATTCAAATATTAGAAGATCGGTCACGGTATTGTAGTTAAGCTACTATCTATAATAGTTTACGTTTCTAATTTGTTTTTCTTCTTGTTTCAGTGTACCCATCTATGCAAACTAGTACTTTTTATTTTATATGTATGACTAACAAAATATATTTTAGTGTAATGTAAACACTACAATTAATCGCGCATTTTTTAACTGTGTATTTACACAATTAAGGTTAACTTCGGTATGGCGACACTGTCGTAGGCTGAATACTGTCACTTTATAATATTCTGAATATTAACTCAAATTTGTTATTAATTAAAACTGTTATGTGATGTTTAATTTGTTTGTATTTTGTGTTTTTTAACAGTGTCAAGGACAGTTTTTACATAATTTCATCAACAAAGTCCACTTTGAACTGTGGCTTTAATTCCAGTCCCTTCAGTCCCCAACAGAATCAATGAAACTAAACAACAAATCGTTAAGTATGAAGTTGAAGTTACTACTACAATGTGTAATGCCGAAAATGCAATAATTTGTACACCCCATCAATGCATGCAAACTTACTAAGGAGACCTTTGAATACAGCAACATCAAAATATATAAAATACAATATTACTATTTCAACATACACAATTGAGTAAAAATATCGTGATTCAAGATGGTTCGAATTCTCACGTGTCATCATTTTGGTGGTCAAAAAATTGGCAAATGTGACGAAGCCCTTCAACTTACTGTGGCGGATGACTTTATCGTTCTCGCTTTAGAACATCAAGTTAGCGTCTACAATTCTGAATTTCCTACAGAAGATTACTCGTCCCTTGGACGGAGTGGATTTACCACTGGCGCTACAAGGGATGGCGGGGACATTGGATCCACTCCCATCTACTTTGATCGAGGGTCAAGTGCTATGTCAATGACAGAAACGGGGCCAAACGTCAGTACAGATCCTCTACAGAGTCAGAACCAAATTCAGAAACATTATCCAAAGCAACCAGCCTCTGCATCGCAGTCAAAAAGCGCCTTTAATCAGTCTCCCCCAGAAACTCAAATTAGATTCTCCCATTCATTCCCCACTGTTGATCTCATCGAATCTATCTCATACAATCGTAGAGGTAACTATCTTCTCTGTTTAGAGAAACGGGAGCGTGACTCTTCACCAAGTGGAAATTCGCATAATCACGATACAAATCCAAGGACAAATCATTCATCAAATTCTGGATCAAGTTCTGGTTCAGGATCTGGGAGTAATGCATCAAAGCATGGCAGTGTGAGTAGAAGCATCCGAATTTATTTTAACTGGGATAGTGTGACCGACGGAAAACCCATGAAGGCTAGAATAGCTGGCTTAGTTTCTCCCACAGGAGGGGAGCCGGATGATGATGTGCTATGTATGGTTGAAATCCCTGCAAGACCAGCTACCAACTCCAATCTGATACCGCAAGGGGGTTCTTTGCAACCGTCAAGTTCAATGTCAGTAGCAAACGTTCTCGCCGTGTCCTCCTGTAATATCCTGGGTCACCTTGCCTCTCTCACCGATGCATCGACTGTCAATATCTACTCATACCGACTCAAAGACCATGGCAAAGGCAGGGCGAGCAAAACTCAATATGCTGATTTTGATTTCTCGTATTCTGTGGAGATCTATTCCCTTAGTCCCCAGCGATGTAGAATCAGTTTCCTGGCAGATATTATTGCCGTTTCGAATTCCAACCAATTAAGTGTGTTTCGTCTAACGAAACACTCTAGAAATCGAACAAGGAGTGTTAGTAATGATTCTGGGGGAAGTGGGGGTACTAATTCTAGTGGCAGGAAGTCGGCGGCAAGTGGCGGGGGTATCCTGTTAAATTTCCCCGAAAAAGAAAATCAGAGTCAAAGTCAACCCACTTCACTGAAAAATAAGATAGTAAATGCGGCAGTCAATTTGATGGGAGATACGTACACTTCTTCTTTATACAACAAAGACAAGGATACAACCAATGCAGGTTCGTGTGATAAAGTCGTTTTTGATCCAAAGAATGAGAGTGTCAAAGTTCACATGAATTTGATCACAAGAGCAAATCAGAAGAGAAGGTTTACGGAGACTACGTCTGGAATCTATGAGGAGTTCCAGGAGGAAATCGGCGTGGGTAATAAGAGTAGACTTGTTTATACGGCTCACGGACCACCACTTCTTGTGGAGGATTTATTGAGAGTTTTTATAAGTGCGGATTCTCAAAATCAAAATCAGCAGCAACAGAGAGACCGGGAAGCTTCTATGGCTAGTATTGTGCAAGTGGAATTGTATCCATTAAAGGTTAAGGATGACTTGGGTGGAGTTGCTTGCATTATTGGGACGTCGAGTCAAGCATTCGTTTATCACTTGCCCGTAAGGAAGGATTGCAATGTGTCGAGGGTCGTCACGTATCCCCTTACCGCTCCGCTCGTTTCCTTTGCCTTTGACTCTTTGTTCTTTCATGCGTTGACCGAGACGGGCCTGGAAACATATACTTCACGGAGCCTTTATAATCCTATGAAGGAATTCGAGGGATTTGAACGATACAAAAATGTAAGTTATCTTCTGTACAATTCATGGCCAATCGTATTACAATTATTTCGACTTTCAATTTATAGATATATCCGCCTACACAGATGTACACAGTATACTGTGCAAACTTCTTCTGTAATGTTATATGGTGGAGATTGACTTCAACTTACTTGTACGTACATACCTTATTGATGCTAGTCTCTAATGGCTCGAATTGTAACGCGGTCATCTATCTTTTGCACAACTTAGATTTAACAATAAATCCTGTTCAGACTTTATAGCTCGTGGGGATAAATTTCAAATAAATCAAATGGACCAATAGGTTTAAGTAGGTAGTATATATTTCCTGTATACTGCGAAATAGGGTAGGTAGTTATATTGTATGATTATTTATATTGATCCTTCTCGTTGGGGACCTTGACTTATTGATGAATAATCTTGCAGTCCAGCAGTAAGGGTAATTGAATTTTCTTGTATGTATATATATGTTTGTTATTTAGGATTGCCCGTTTCAAGATGAAACTCCAAGCCTTGTTGGAATCAGGCCTTTCATGGGTGTTCGCTACATGGCAGCTAATGAATTACTCCTGTGTCTTCTTGCTTCGCCTGCTAATAATTGGGGTGCACCGTCTGCTTCACCCGAGTAAGTTCTTTAGCTCAGCTGATAACTGTAATTTAAGGTTTAAGGCTTCGCCGTCGTTGACTTGGATTGTTAAGTAAAAAATGCGTAAGTAACTATGCAGTAAGCATAGTTACTGCGGGTGACATTTTTTCTCTCCAAAATTCGCCCTAAAATAGAAAATACCTACGACGACTATGGACTAGATATTTTTCGAGATGCATTTTGAATGTAATATACATTATAGCATTATTGGGTTTAGTAATTTTTAATTTTATGTAACAATTGTTACTAGCCACTACTAAGTGTCATTTCCCATTGTTTGTATGTACAGTGAAAATCAGTGGACCATATACGCCCTTCAACTCCCTACTATCGACCTTCTCTACGACGACATAAATAAAGCAGCCCTTCAGTCAAAAACCACGAATCCTGATACCTACTCAACGCTGATATGTGAACTTCATCTTATCCTCCGCTCTTTCATAAATATGAATCCCGAAATGGAACCGACTTTCCGAAAGAAGTATCAACTCACTTGCAGATCCATAGGAATTGGGTTTCTCAAGCGAGGTTCAGCATTAATGGATGAAGTGGTGAGACTTAGCGATGGAGAGGATAAATATGAAAAAGAATTAATTGCGGATGATATGTTGGACAAAGGAGTGACTTATTTGAGCATGGCTGGTTTGGATCTCAAGTCAATCTTCGAAGAGGACTCGAATGTTTTCATTAAAGATAAGAGAATGATCCGTGGCATAACTCGGTTCATCAATGTTATGATCCCATCTAGTCTCACTACTAATAGTAATAATTGTAATAGTAATAATTATCCCCATACGTATAGTTATAGTGGTGGCATTACAACCAACGTTGCTGCTACATCGACTAATGAAGGCTCCACTTTATCACCCAAGCTCGCAGCTGCCGTCACCGAATTCCTTGTAGCTCACTCTCCCGAATCTCTCATTACTCTTGTAATTAATGTTCCCATCCTGCGAGAAAGTAATTCAGCTAAATTGTTGCCTATCCTCAAAAAAATGGCCGAGGCATCTGGATACAAAAGACAGGAGTCTATTGCCCTTCTGTTAACCTTGATTACAATCAGCGGCTGTGACTCGACCACAAGAACTCAAGTCAAAGATATACTCAGCAAATGTACGCACAGTTACAGCACCAGTAATAAAAAAGACAAGGACAAAGACAAGGACAAAGATGTACTATTGGACAACTCATTTGATCTCCTCTGGCTTCTGGATCTCAAGAATTTAAACGAACCCAAAATAACTGATCTGACCGTTTGCCTTTCTGCAGCAGGTTCCTCAATCCCTGTCAATGTCCTATTTCAAAGTTTGAAAAACTTTGAGGTCAGTATCGGACAACTCATGCGGGCATTTAGTCAGGGTATCAACCTAAATGCTGATCTTGAAGTTCAGCAGGCATTGACCAGGACACTTACCAATATACTCGAATGCTTCTTTGTGGACAAATTGAAAGTCTTCAATTCTCAAAGGAGTGGTTTCGGACCTGGAAATGGTCCAAATTTTGCTCTTGGTTATGGTTTTAAGCAGGCGGCTTTCCCCACAGTGACTCCCCTCCTCATGAATAATTTGGAGAGCAAAAATAATTTTGAAAATAATATCTTAAGCAGTAATGCTAATAATTCGAATTCACATTCAAGCCCTACTCAAAAACCACCAAGTTTTCATCAGCAACTGAATGATGATGAGAGGCATGCTGTGAAGACACTAGTGAGATCTTACATATCGCATGTCACTTTAAAGACGTATGTTCCGAAAGCACGAAAGAATTCGGGAGGACAACCCGTGGCGGGGGGGAATACCGGAACCCCGACTGCTGTGGCTACAACTCCTAACATGAAAGCCGACTCTGGGCAAAAAAGTGGAAAGAAAGGTCATGAAAAAGTTACAACCACTGCGTCTGTTTTACCGCAACACACTCAATCCACGGTTCCTTATGATGGTAAGAGATCCTCTTCGCCAGATTCTTCCCAGGCTCAGGCTTCTGCACCGACCGCAGTTGCGACTGGTTCTGGTCCTACCACTGGGGTTACCACTGGCTCCAATGCACAACAGCAACAACCACAGGCATTACCAAACCAAATTCCGAATAAAAATATCTGGAATGAGTCCAAGTTGACACCTTTTGGGAAGGTCCCAAATTTTTTGATTCATATTATTAAAGAAACAAATACAGGAGCGACACCATTGCAACTTAATGCAACAACTTCGTCTTTTCAACTCCTGTCCACCTTGACCACAGCTAATGATGAAACCAAAGAATATTTTATCAAATTAGCGGTAAGTTAATTATCCTAAAATGACAGCCATCACAGGCAATTTTAATATGAATTTAAATTACGTTATTGTGGTTGTATCTGTAAAAAAAAACCGTGCACCATATTATTGCGATCATAGAGTCTGCTTGCAAGTCCAATGGGAAATACGACGGGTGTGCGGGAAATTGTTATAAAATTCCTGGAGACCAAAAATCAAGGACAACCTGGCTCAACGCTTCACATATGTTTACAATTACTGGCGGAACCTACAGAAAAAGCTGTTACTACTCTCATTGCCAAATATCCGCTTGCTTTAATGTACTATGCCAAAGTAAGTTGTTTTGAAGTTTTATTAATGTCATTGCAGTTGTTATATATTATTATTTATATATAATTATTACCAATATATTTTGTAATCTAGATAATGGGATAGTATTGTCTAATTTGCTCACATTATATTATCTTCTGTATGTATGTAGTTAACCTAATTATTAATTTCTTCATATTTAAATAGGAAATGTTTGGGCGGTCAACACCAAAATGGAAAATTCTTGTGTCAAAATTGAAGGAGAAAATTTATTCGAATTCGGACGATGTTGAAATGTTTGCCACCATTATTGAGAGTAAGTAAGAGTAACTGATGTTACATCTTTCAAAAATTTTTAGCATTTGTACGAACTTCAAACATTTGAATTACTGGTGCTAAACACTGCTAACATAATTTGCTTTTAGGTGTGTACCTATACCTTGCAAATACATTGAGTCCTAATGAGCTGGAAGAAGTCCTGGACAAAGGAGAAGAGAATTCTAAATTTTTCAAAGCCTGTCGAAGAACTGAATTGGCCAATTCCTACAGCAGCATGGTTATTCAGATGTCTAATGAGTACCTTAAATAATTCGAAATTATTTTCATTAAATATTGTATTATTAATTTTAAAAGGCAAAGTATATATGCTCTTCGAGTGACATTGTCTATGCAAAACGCCGATCTTGATCCTGATCCTATATTAGCTATATTCTATTGTAATTTGTAAACTGTCTTTAATTAATTCGACAATGCAAACGTACATAATTACATACTCATAGGTGTTGTGTAAATTAGCTTGTTTTATTTTTCATCCATAGTTTATCTACATTTTAAAGCCCAATATCGAAAACGTAATATACTATACTATAAAGTACTAAAAAGTGAAATACATTTATTTATATGTAATGTACGCCTAAGCAAGTAAGTAGCTGCTACTCGTTCCTTAAAAAGCAATATGTATTGTATCGTGAACGTGATCGTGGTTGTCGTGTGATAGCTTGAGATAATTATATTAATTTAAAGCTATCTTGCATATGAAACTCAAGTTTGTAATTACTTCATAAGCTGCTCAGTGCTTTAATGCATAATTAAAATACCCTTCTGTCGGAGCACTGTCAACCAGTAAGTCAGATTATTTTCTCACGTTTGTATTGTTGATATTGGTATCATATTTGACTCTAATAAGTTTGAATTTCAAGTATTTTTAGTGCATTGGATCTATACTGCCTTGTTGCGGTTCAAATTTGTATTTCTTGAAGCAATTTGTGTATCTTTACTTCATGAATGCAAAATGTTATGTAATGGTAGTTAGTCTGTTATTAATTTATGATGTTATATTGTAGAGCATACAGTTTTAAACAAAGTAAAGGATTATGTAATTAAGTGGTGTGTTAATTTTATCCATGTTTTATTTAGTGATGATAATAGTGTGCTGCTGTTTGCTAACTTGTGTGCTGCATTGCCCCGTTTACGATGTTATCTGCTATACTAAGATTGTTGAACTAATTTTAATGTTTAAAGAAGGAAAATAAATGCTTCATAAATAGTGCTATGTATTGATCATGAAAGTTTACTGGACGATATCATTTTCATATAATTGGTGTAAATGTATTGCGGTTTTAGTTTCTATTGATATGTTTGGACAGTAATAAAGGACAACGAATGAAACATGATGTTATCTTATCAAATGTGGGAATAATGTTTAGACTCATTCATTGAACGATTAAAGATCATTTATCGACTTATTATTTTGAACTGATTTAATCCATGAAAATGTTAACTTCATCCCATATTTATTAAAGTTGTTGAAAATTTATAAAAAACAGAAGTGTCTCACATTAATGTAGAACAATTATGCATTTATTGCAACGCGTTGAATTACACGATGAGAAAACACGTTGAGGTTATATTTGTCAAGGCGTTAAGGTATAAAATTACCTATTACAATCACGGGGGTGTTGATTAGCTCCACGAAATTCCAAACGAAGTTGTTTCTAAAGGTAGTGATCTTCTGAGAAACTCTTTTTAGTAATCTTTAACTTAGATGCATCCGTTCAAATTACATGTAGGAACGTCAAACTCCTGTCCTAAATACTAATTATGGATAAAGTAATCTGAGTGCTGCTATTTACTGTAACTCGCTATTCTTCTCCTACTGAAAATAAAAGATGTTGGTGCTTATTCTTTATACCTTGTCCAATCTTATAAAATTAGTTTGCAACTGACGAGGGGCGAACTTAACAAAAACCAATCAGAAGGTCTCCCGTAACGCGTAGTGCAGCATATTTTATAATTCGATAAATTTTGTTGAAGATTTTAAGTTCGATGGGAAAGTACCTTCCTACCTAGATCCTGTAGGTACCCAAGGGAATTCATAGCACATACATTGCTTGCTTGCATTAACTCATTCCTTACTACGAATAATTAAGTTGGAAACATTGAAGACGCCAATAGTGAGCACGAACGTCATTAAAATAGTTTAACTTATACTAACAACTTGGGGAAGTTTTCACTGAACAGAAAAATTAGCGCATTGTTTTCCCTGCAATTATACTACAAGAACCCTTGAGATTATTTATTTGGATGAATAATGAGGAAATTATTGTATTCCCCAATGAATTAGCTGCAGAAGTCATGCAAGCAAATTAATCGGAAACGGCGAGTCCCTGGTTAATGGCCTTGCGCTTGGTAAGGATTTAATTATAAGACTACCATATAGTATTATTATAACTGCTATAATGCATCTTAAGTACCTACTTACTGTGTACGTATATTTGTATTTATGGACAATGTAATACGAAAGCTAGACTCAGGGCAAAATAAGAGTGACTTATTTTCATTGTTTGTACATTTTTATTTTTCCAAATTTCGAGTTCGAATACTTGAATTCATAATAGAAATTTAACTTTGAGATATGTATATGTGTACTGGATAATCCCAACTATACAATGGAACTACTTACGGGGATTTTAGGCGAATTTTTATCACAGTTTGTGTCACGTCATGTGTGCTAACCCAAGTCAAAATTATTCTTGTTTATTTCATTTGAACCAGTTGCATTTCAAACATTTAACTTCGAACCCACTACCGATTCAATAATTAAAACTTCAGTCAAATAAATCTTTCTTCATCTTCCCAAATTCATTACTCTAGTTTTGCACAAGTGAACTTTATTTTGCTTTATATACTTTTGACACATATTAAGGTGAAACCATGATACCAGCCTTTGTTTGCTTAGCCATAATTTCAACACTGCTATATATTTTACTGGAATTTAGCTTTGGTCCAACTGTAAAATCTTTCAAGACGAAAACTTCACAAGAAAATGATCATGGAAGTAAACGAATAAAGCAAGAGGAGCTTGTTCCACTCCCACGTAATTTCATATTCATTAACACACTTTGAATTATTCACTGTAACAAATGTATTACGTATACAATTTTTAAATCGCAGAATTGCGCATGTGGAAAGTAATACTGTGGCATTTACTTGTTGGTCGGGGCAAAATGACATCGCTTCTTTTGCACATCGGAAAAGTTAGTAAAATCGTGGATTTTAAATGCTGGAAGAGCAGGTATGTAAGAAGAGCTTAAAATTCGAATCACATAAAAATTGCATCTTGCTTACAGAAAAGCAGCAAAAGTTATTTTTTGATGGTTATTTATAACTATTGTTTTAAAAACTTGTAGATACATTATAATCAATGATTTTCAACTCGGTAAGGAATTATTTAAGAATGCAGTATTTTGTGGAAAACCGGTCATCGAGGTGTGGAACTACTATTCCCGGGGATCATTTGGTAGATCTTTTCATAGATTACAATCAGATAATAAAAATGTTCAACTAGACTCTACCATGATAATATCAACTCCCTTATGTAATCAAGGTATAATCAACACTTTTGGAGAAACCTGGAAAGGTCAAAGAAAGTTTTGTCATCAACACTTGAAAAATTTTGGCCTCGGTACCAAATCCATGGAAACTTTGATGCAAAGCGAAATCGAGGAACTTATCGAAAGTTGGAGCCAAAAGAAAGGACAACCCTTCTCGCCAAACAAAGAGTTCTATCTACCAATCATTAGCTCCCTATGGGTTCTGCTATCTGGTGAACGAGCCTCTAAAACAGATAAACAGCTGGTTTCTCTCGTTTATGCATCGTATGGGTACGATCGATTTCTAAATTCTAGCATTTCGTGATTTTTTTCTTGCTGTCTAGAAAGCAATTAGAATACGGAGTACTATATCCAAGATCTGCCAGAACAAAACCACATGGAATTAGCTATTGTTTTAAATGTTTTTTCAGGGATCTAAGAAAGACTTTCGAATTTCCCGAACTATTAATAATGAGCCTGAATTTGAAACTAGAAACTGTAAACCGTATTGTTAACTGGATTCCTATCTTCCCAGGAATTAAAGCGTTTCAAAAAAGCACCACAGAGTTGCGATCGTTTTTCCGTAGCATAATCGGAACACGAAGAAAAACATTGGCTTCAAGTGGAAGCCCATCCAATTTTATGGACGCGTATCTACAGAAAATATATGAAACAACGGATACAGAGTCTGATTTTTTTGGAGAACAAGGGGGTAATTGTATTATACTTTTGAATAATCAGCTCAGGAGTGTACTAGAAACTGTAGCGGTTTAAATACTTTTAGAAATGCATCTACTGGGAGCCATGCTGGACTTTTTCATAGCCGGAGGAGATACTACAGCCAATATGTTAGCTTGGGCTATGCTGCACCTCATTAGAAATCCTCATGTTCAAGAAAAGATTCGCGGAGAAATTGATACCGTAGTGGGTACGACGCGTAGTCCATGTCTTCTTGACAGGCCAATGTAAGTTGTCTTGATTTCATTAATTTTATTTATTGTTTTTGGATCAAGTAACCGAATTTAAAATAATGCATTTGAAGGTGTCCTTACACGGAAGCATTTCTGTTAGAAGTTCTTCGTTGGGATACAGTAACCGCAGTCAGTTTACCACATGCACCGATGGAGGACACTAACATAGGCCCATATTTCGTTGAAAAGGGAGTCCCAATGGTCTTGAATATATATAACATTCATCACAACCCCGCGATTTGGGGCGACCCAGAAACATTCCGTCCTGAAAGATTCCTTAGCGAAGATGGAAAAACAGTGGTGAAGCATGAAGCCTTGTGCACCTTTTCATTCGGACCGAGGAGATGTGTTGGGGAACAGACAGCTCGGGATAATCTCTTTCTCTTTGTCAGCTCCATCTGTCAACGTTTTGTTCTTAAACCTGATCCACTTGCAAATCAACCGCCTGTACATGATAATAGAAAGTCGGTGCATACATGTTCCCAAAAAATATTTCATGGTTGCTTGTGATCGTTTAGAACCCAAAGCATGTGGAGAGGATTAATGAAAATGGTTTAATTGTGCCTACTCAGCAACTTTACTAACGCAGACCATGACTATGATTATTTATACCACAGCTTTGTAAAGTATTGTAACGATGACCGTTTTAGAAACTGAAACTATGTCTTTTTCGATTGATAGCGAATGAGGAAGGTGAAGTTCCTAATTCAGCTTCCCATGAAGTCTCCAAAAGTACCTACATACCTACATACATGTGTTACAACTGTATATGCTCAAATACATGATAATAGAAAGTCGGTGCTACATGTTCCCAAAAAATATTTCATGGTTGCTTGTGATCGTTTAGAACCCAAAGCATGTGGAGAGGATTAATGAAAATGGTAATTGTGCCTACTCAGCAACTTTGCTAACGCAGACCATGACTATGATTATTTATAACAAAGATTTGTAAAGCATTGTAACGATGGCCGTTTTAGAAACTGAAACTATGTCTTGTTCGATTGATAGCGAATGAGGAAGGCGAAGTTCCTAATTCAGCTTCCCATGAAGTCTCCAAAAGTACCTACATACCTACATACATGTGTTACAACTGTATATGCTCAAGCGCGCATTTAGATTTAATTTCAACCAGAAGTTTAACGCTAATAATTACATTGGTTTCTAACGTCTCATGCTTATATTTCGTCTGATACTTTATTTTCTATAATATACTTTTACCGATAATAATTCTTTTATGGCAATAATAATAATTAATTAAAATAATTACATTGGTTTCTAACGTCTCATGCTTATATTTCGTCTGATACTTTATTTTCTATAATATACTTTTACCGATAATAATTCTTTTATGGCAATAATAATAATTATAATAATTATAATAATTAATAATAAATTATCTATGAATGATGTTCTTCGCTCTTCTCTTACTGTGTCCTAATGGAAGGCGTTATGGTTTCAGTTGTAAATAAATATCTCTCTAAAATCACAAATTACATAGAATTTTATTGTCTCCTCAGCGGTTAACTGGTTTTACAAAGAAAATATTTAACCGATGGAATTTAAATAATTAAGGTGTAAACGAGCAGAAAGTATAAAACGCCATTCAAACTTTAGTTCTCACAGAAAGGTAAAATAAGGCAAAACTTCTTCACCTATTTATTTGAGGAGTGATAAAAATATTGTACTAGTACCTAGTTAAACTTTTGTGCAAAACTAATATTATTGGCTCTCTTTGAAATTTCGTGAATGAAGCTGGAAGGAGCTATCTGCGCTAAGGGATAAGTAATGACATGAAGTCAATGTTTTCGAAAGACAATTTATGGTATGTAATCACTACGAAATCAAGCAATGCAAGCAATTTTTTAAACCAGGTATCTTAAAAGACCAAAGTTCACCGAATCTAAAATCCAAAACGTCTCCTTTTAAACTTAAACCTAAAATACATACCTACTAGACTACAATGTATCCAAGAATATAGTAAAGGTAGTTAAGCAAGTCAAGTTAACAAGCAAACTGGACAATTTTATACACTCTAGAGGCCTTTTATGCTAAGGCTTTACGGTGTACATCCATTTAATCAAATTCTCATTTGATGAAAAGGAAGACTGTTTATAGTATCAATTTATATATGGAATTTACGGAAATATTCGAAATTCGAAAGTAAGCCTTGGGAAATCATGTTTTAGTCATAATAATCATGTAATGACCCAATGCTTGTATGTACAGGTAATAACCATGATTAGTCACAATAACATTATCTTTTTTCAATATTTTTCGAAATATCTAGAAAAGGACGCTGTACAAGGAGGAGGCATACCCATTCTGATGCAAAAATGCGAAAAAGTTGTAAAGATCTGCTTCTAAAGGATTTCATGCATGCACACTCATTATGGGAATTTATTTCTTGGTAAATCCTTATTCTCCTGAACTATTGCCTTACAGTCGTATTGAACTCCTTTGCAGAAAAACAATATGCGTGGAATTTAAGCGGCTTTGAAATACATATATCAGTGAGGGTTGCCTCAATGCTATTCCAGATGCACATGGGATACAATTACATGGCTACTACTTACCTCCT
>JAAXYX010002343.1:0-17922 GCA_036851915.1 Ptenothrix huangshanensis
AATTATCTTATCTGGTGCCAATTATAAAAAAAATGCCGCCTTTTCCCTATAAATAAAAAAACTTGGTCGTTTTGTCGTAAAAAATGGGTCTTGCAAATCTAAAAAAACTGCGTCGTATTCTTGAAAAGTTAAAAAAAATTAGGTATTTTTTTAAAAGTGAGCCGTTTTCGTGTTTTAAAAAATTGCGTCTTTTGTGTAAGTTTTAAAAAAATGCGTCTTTTCCATGGAAATCTTAAATGGTGGAGTGTATTTTTAAAACTCGTTTGTAGGTCTAGGCCAAGTTACGCTACTGATGAAGGTGCTGTAGTAAGGCAGCTGGGTGTAAGTAACTCTGGTTGTGGACATACTCGCACTCATCCCGCATCCAATTTCGAAGGTGAAATTATTTGTGCGTTTAAGGTAAAATTAAAAATTAGAATGAAGGGAGCTTGTGCTGAGGACGACGGTTGTGGAGGTCGGTTGGGAGAAGGAAAATGAAGAAACGAATGTATGTAATGTGATAATTATTTCT
Source organism: Ptenothrix huangshanensis (assembly GCA_036851915.1). Lineage (NCBI taxonomy): Eukaryota > Metazoa > Arthropoda > Collembola > Symphypleona > Dicyrtomidae > Ptenothrix > Ptenothrix huangshanensis. Next base: position 512 of record JAAXYX010002343.1, read on the forward strand.
CGGAACAATTACGACGGGAGTGGAGATAAAGGTTTAGGTTTAGGCCAGGAGACGTAGGACAGCAAGGAGAGGAGCGAGGAAAACAAAGGAAGGACACGGAAAGGATGAGCCGGAGTGGAGAGACAATGAGGAGATCCGTCCACGCCGTGCATCCCCAAAAGCGCAGCAGAAAACCAATGCAGCCACAGCATCACCAACCACCATTTACTTTTCATGGCCAGAAAAAATCCATTTATTTTCCATGTACACGATATTTTTTGTTCTCCCTTGGCTTAATTAGTATTTCTGTACCTTTGGACCCCTCACGTCTCCAGCTGAGTTCAAGAGTAATGACAATCATGTCACACAGAGGTACCGACAGGTAATTCTTTCCAGCGTTTCCCTCAAAACTCGCTCCTTCCATTTTCCAATTTCTTAAATTCACAAAATCCACCGAACTTGCTCACAATATTTTTTCAGATTTTTTTCCGCTACTGCAAATGCTACATGAGCGAGCATTTGGAACTCGGAGGACCAGAATGCCATTCCTCACACGACACCCTACACCTCGACAAACATTTCATTTCCATCCACTTCAATTCCAATCAGCCCACAAATCCCCATTTTCCAGTCTTGTCATAACACGCGGAATAACTTTTGTTTTTAAATCCAGTCGAGCGCTTCTTTTTGAAGAAAGCAAAGTGCAGTGATGCTCTGACGATGACGATTAGTTGTGATGCATCCAGTGAATCGGATTGGATTCAATCTCGCCAAGAATATGGCTCTGGTCGCATTGCTCGGGACGACGGTCCATTGTCCATGATGAAAGAGTGAGGAGGATAGGAAATGAGAAAAAGGTTGACTGTTCCTCGCTCCGCTTATGCTGCAGAAAGTTTTCTTAATAAGTTTCAGCAGGGGTGAATGTTTGTAAATAGCGACAGAGGCTGAGCATGTTTTATAGCTGGCCGTGTGTGTGGAGAGATGAGCGGTCGTTTGTGGGAGAGAAGGACGACTGGCCTTTTCCATTTGGAGCATTAAAGTGGAGCGAGCGATGATGACGATGTCCATGTCGAGGCGGGTCGTAGGCAAAGTGAAGGAAAGTAAAGTAAATAGGAGATGTTGCTTTTATTTTACAGCCGTACTTGGACAGAGTTGCACATCTCTAAAGACTAAAGAGTCTGCCTTCAGCCAAGTGCTCCTTACCAAGCTCAATGTGCATGTCTTCCAACGGCTGTCGTTGGGAAAATAAAGTCGTCCTGTCTTCTATTTTCGCTTTTACTCTTTCCATAATCATCGCACACTCACAGCCCTCCCTTCCATCTCCCAGCACTTCCTTTGTCTTTACGACGAGTTGAGCGACGAGGACTGAACGGGACCCAAAGTCAACGCACACTGCCCGGTCAACGAGGAAGGAACGGTCATCAGCCAAAGGTTTTACATGCGAAGGTGGAAGGACTTTGGAGGAAGACACGGACAGCGCATAGACAGAGCAGACAGAGGAGAAGCCAATTTCTTTTAAAAGCTCAGGCTTCTAATTTAACTCGTCCATGGGTTACGCCTTCAAAATCCATACACTTTTCCCCCATTCACTTAGAGTCATGAGCCACGGTTCTTTTCGCTCCTGCCCGTCTCCCTTCCGTCTCCTTCCGTCTCCTCTCCTTCACCTCACGTGACTGCGAATCAAACGATCGACTTTAGGAAATCAAAGCATTGACAATTGCAAGTGGAGCTCTGGTGGAGCTGAGGTATTCCGTGGGAGTCAATTAAAGTAGAAAGGGTTACCTTTGACTGCGCCGCGTGTGTCGCTGAGGAGAGATGAGTTGTGGAGAAGTTGGGATGTCAAAGTGGCGGTAGGGAAATATGGAAAGGAATTGATAACTCGGAGGAAAGGATGAGCGATCGGAGTGAAGGGAGTCATGGTCATATTTATCTATTAATACCAGAGACTTGGCAAATCAATTACACTTACAGATATACATGCGGGGAATGACGGGAAGCGGTTAGTCTGAATTTTCAATGCTCCTTCCCGACTCGTCTCGGTCTCGTCCTCGTCGTCTTCGCCTTCACTCACCTCTCCTCCGCATTCCCGTCTTGGCTCCGCAGACACAACTTTGTGCGACGTTCGAGGCTGCTGGGAGAGAATCGCCCAAGCCTAGCACAGATCGATAAATGGACGGTAGGGGAATTACATGTTTGTGTAATGTTTTTTAACGCCCCCTCTTTAAAAGTCACTCGGAAAACGAACAGAGAAAATGTTATAGGTAATTTACTAGAGTACCCTCAAGCTACTCCCAACTATTTCTCTCTCTCTCTCTCTCTCTCTCTCATTCCCGCTCTCCTTCTGATTTGAACACAACGCTTTGAAGCAAGGGAAAAAATTAGGACCCCGGGTAATTTGTGTGTGCTCATTGCCCTTGATTCCAGCAAAGTATCAAATCATCTCTTCCCATGTATCTCTCCACATGCCTTCATAATCCTCAGTCCTTGATCCTCTCAACGAGCTTCCCAACTCAACGTCTCTACACCGGCAGTCCCTTGTGCTTTCCACACGCATATTTGCACAGTCAAAAACCGTTCTGAAAAATCCACCAAGATTAAACCAAGCATTGGGTTATTGAGAGCAGGCGAATGATAGAGCAGCAGAGCTGTCAGTCCCCGGTCTGTATGTAGATGCCCAAGGATGCGACGAGCTTTCCTCCATCATTCCTCTGTCTCCAGCCCGGTAATAAGTACGGAGCTGGAATTCCAGTCCGAGCACTCCAAACCTCTCGCCCACCACGCAATTATCCCTTTTCTCAACATCAAATCTCATTTCAACTGCCAACGCCAATACTCATACGCACCACACCGCAGTCCTAGACATCGCGACACTCGTCCGCCCAACTCAAAACCAGCCATCTTCACGTTGCGTTAGGAGCCACATATCGCCTTTTGCATCCACACCATTCAACCTGTGTGGGCTATAGACGGGGATGAGGGAAGGAGCAGCTAAATCGACTGGAGGAACACACGGGTACAGGAAGGAGCGCTTTCTCCTTGCCCTGTCAACTGATGAGGTGGATGTGGTCTCGGTCCTTGGCATCGGTCAAATCAACCTCGACGTCAACAGCAATTTAATGAATTCCCAACAAATGTCACTTTCTATCTCTTCCACATTCACTTCCCTCCTCGCGTGCTCTTATCATCACATCTACACCAAAGACAAGGACGACAGCCTCGATCCCCGAATCCCTTGGCCATTTGTCCCGCACAGCGACTCTGACACAGTTTCTCGTGCCCTCTTCCTCCACACATTAGACAGTGAATGGGAGTTGATGGAGTGGAAGGAGGACAATACGCCGTGGAGCTAAGGGCAGAGTCAGGCTGTGCTCGTGTGTGGAGAGAATGCGGAATGGAATTGTGTCTGGTTTGTGCCGGAAGTGAAGAGAAAGGTGGTCGGTGTGGAGGTTCGAATGCTGAGTTTCCCAGTCTGCCAGTTTAATTGTGTGTTTAAAAAGATTTAAATTAAATGTCAACACACCTGATGTAATCAAGTCTCGCTGCAGACACTTAAGCCCTCAGTGCTGTGCGTAGTGCAAGTGCATGGAAGGGATGTCTATCAACTTGGCACCTACCAACACACACGATCCTCGTCCCGTCCAACTCGTACAGCTTTTAATAAATAAGGAAAATCCCCCTTGCTCTGCGCCAACTTGTATCAACAATAAATTCACATCAACAGTTTCTACCGTTCTCTCCGCGCCTCTCCTTCCCTCGCCTTCCTTCCCCCTTTCACAATACTTAATGAGAAAAAAACTAATAAAGTTAAAAAATAAGACTTGTCTTTTCTCGTGCTCGTGGTTGCTTTCCCCGAGAGCAGAGCACAGACAGAGCAGAGCAGAGCAGACCACAGCGAGACACGAGAGGAAGTAAGAAGAAGGAGATCCCACCTCTGAGCAAGTGAGAGGAGCGAGAGCGGGATTAGGACGGGAATGCGATACACTTATGCAAAGCAGCCAAGGCTGAGGCGAGGAGAGAAAGGCGAGATGTGGTTTTAATATCCGAGCGAAGCCAAGAGAAAAAATTATCCACCAGCTCGAAGGAAGCCGAAGGAAGAGGGAAGGAAGCGAGTTACGGCACACAGAGCACTTTCACTCGCATCTTCTACTCAACTAAACTCTGAGCTGTACTTATGTTATTACGCCAAGTCAATATTGTACCTCAGCACACAACACAACACAACACAACACACCCATCCAGCCTCGTGTGTAGATTTACTAGCAACAAAATTAAAAACACGGAAAAAATTCAGATTGCAGACTCGTTTCATTAGAATACGCTCGTGTGTGCTGGTGGGTAATGTGGCTGGAGCAGAGTGTAACTCCCACTTAGCCAACACAAGATCCAATCCAGCCAAGAAATGTAACAATTTATCAAACACTTTAATGATATTACATCCACACCATCCACATCATGAGAAATGAAGGAGGGAAAAAATTATTAAATTAAATCAATCTTTCCACGTAATTTGCTTTTTATTTTCTTCCACCAAACCGGGCAAGTCGAGTCGGTCCCGTAAACACACATTTATATCCCACAGTCCCCGACAGCAGCCAATTTCCCACTGCAGTCTACACCGGCTCCTTCACTTCATTCCTCTCCTAATTCATGCACACACCGAAACACTCGCGACTCCCATTCCTCAAGCCTTTAATTAATTTTTATACCATCAACTATTTACCATTCACTATTACTTCTAATAGCCATCACTACCATGTCCCATTAATTCACGTCTGCACCCAGTTATCCACTTTCAAAGTCTCAGCATTTCCCTCCAGTCTCTCCTCATCCCACCATCCACCATCCTCCAGTCATCAGCTCCTGCATCTCTCCAACTGTCCACTCAGGAACCCGCACTCGGACGACCAAAGCGCGACTTTTGATTCCCGTCATCTGTCAAATTGACGAAAGAAAGACCAGGTGAAGATTGGGAAGGAGAGGTGGAGGTGAATTGGAAACGGTGGCATATGATTTCGCTCCTCGGTTCCCCTCTCTGGTCCTTTGATTCGCGTTCCGTTTCCGACCCTCCACTCAAATGTCATGACAAGTGTATTTGATCTGCCTATTTGTCCCTTGTTAAAGCTCCGTTGAATGGAAGAGTGACGTGAGTGTGCGGACACTGGGCCTGAGACAGTCACTTGTTTCCCTGTGCTGTTTGTGGGCTGGGATGCGTTGTGGTGCGACGGTGTGAGGTAATGGTTTAGGGACGCAGGAAAGGGACAAAACGCCAGCACACTTTTGGAATTCGTGACAAGTCAAGACAATACGACAGTGACGATGGCCACTTTGTGTCATCGCTGGATCGCAGAGTACTTTTTTCCATCGCCATTCCTTCCCTTGTCTCCGTTGACTTTTGTCTCCCAAGTATTTTCCTCTTCAAGTTCTCTTCGTCCCAAGCCTTTAGAGACTTTTTTCTTGGTTTTTTGTCCGAGCGCATGACGCTGCAGTCCTTTTCATAACACACTGTCAAGTTTCAAAAAAGAAGCGAGAAAAAAGACTTTTTTTCATACGAGTCATTCTCCCATGTAAGTAGGCCCATGGTTTAATATCTTTCTTACTGTCATTTCGATGCTCCTCCACTTCACTCATGAGTCTCGAAGGAAGAAGAACAACGAGCCACCTTCTTCCGTCCAACCCTCCGCACTTACTGGCCACAGTCCACGGAGCACATGATATTTCATGGAATTTGGCATTTTAATGCAAACACAATCCCTCGTGTATGCATTTCCTTTGATAGCCATCTGGCGTTCGTCTCTTCTCAACTTTGCCAATCATGTCGTGCGCTTTCCTTATGCACTTGTGTCATTCTTCCCCATCTTCGCCGTGACATACCAAAGCTGAGCTCTTCCCATTCTTCCAGTTGCTCAACTTGAAATTTTATAACCGTTTCTCTCTCACTCTTGGCACCAATAAAACCCAAGAGCAAGGCGATGGGGCGAAAGACGAGGGAAGGAAGAGCAAGAAGCCTTCGTCTTGTCCGTTTCTGGACTTGTGGTATATACACGAGATTATGTAAACTGACCCCAACGCACATTTATTTCCGAGGAAAAAATAAACATTGACTTTTCCTTCCCTCAAAGGTTCTGCCATGGCCACGGGTGCTCATGCTGCTCTGCCTACGACGATGGATGGACGCGGCTTGGGATACTCGGCAGTGCATTGGAATCGGGAATCGGGAATAAAAGGGGGTAACTTGTTCAATTTGAATAGGAAAGCGATCAGTTTCCGCATTCTTTCCCTTCAACTTTTCAGCCTGAATGTTTCGACGCCGCCTTGGATGAAGCTCCGTGCATACAGCTCATTGTGTTAATCCTCCTAAGTGGTCACTGGGGGTGCATTTATTTTTTACTCTCTTCTCTGGACATCCAATTATTGTATCTATTTGTGGCTACTAAACACTCCATACACATGACCATCAAAACCAATTTTTATTATCATATTTCCACTATTTATATCTTCTTATGCTCCGAGTCAATTTCCTACCTTTTATTCTCCCTCTCCCAACACACCCACAGAAACAAAGAGGGAAAACCAACTCGGCATCTTCATGTCACTTCATTTCCGTCCGCACATTTACATGCAACTCTGCTCCCTCGCCAATTTATCATGTCTCCTCAGACCCCGCGGATTCCCCTCTCTCTCCAAACTCTTCATCACTTACCTTCCATCCACATCCCATTTCCAGCCAATTTCCCTGGCCAGACTAATGCGTCACATTCATGGGAAGACGACAACAAAAGTCTCCTCAAAACAAACACATCCCATACCCCGTCCTTGAAAAACCTTGAAAAGCCGTTACTTTGATTTTACTCAACATGTCGTTGGCATTTATTTTTGGATGACAAGACGTTTGGTAATTTTAGCAAGAGGCGATTGAGCGGTGATTGGAAGGAGGTTGAAAGGATTTGGGATGAATTGAAGTTATTGGAAGGTTAGTTGAGGTTGGAAGGACTGTGCGTTGATTGGGAAAATGGTTGAGCCATTGGAAGTTGGTGGGAGTGAAAAAGCGTGGATGGATGAAGCGACGGATGATAAAGTTGAGAAATAGGAAAAGTAGGAATGACTTTCAGATGACTCTAAGGGAGTGTGATAGAAATGACGACATTGTGTGGAATGAAATAAAAAGTGGAATAAATCTAGCCTTGACAAGGAATCGGCTCATGTATCAGTAATCCAGAAAGTCGTAATAACGATGTCGTGTCTTTTTCTCCATTGCCTCATCGACTGTGCAGTGTGAAGCGAACTTGAGTTGTGCCTTCCACTCAATCACAGTCTGTCTCCGTCTCGCTTTCATTCACTCCGACTCTCGTGTGTGACTTGTGAACGTGTGAGAAGAAGAATCATGTAATAAAAAACTAATTATTACTTTGCAACAGTTTGCATCTAAATTTTATATCAAGTAATTTCCCATGTGACAAAGGTTGACTTTTTTTCTGCGACCATCGCATTGCCATCACGATCACCAAGCACCAGAGTCATTTGTGTAAATTAATAAATGCTCTTGTTTCTCACGACCACGAGCCCAAGTCTCCTTCCCTCCACTCATTCACATAGCATAGCATCCTCCGCTTGCACAATCCAACTCATAAACACTCGCTTCGAGACAACAAGAGCAGGAGGCTGCGACGTAATTATTCCTCCTCGTAAACAGCCACGCAGAAGAGAGCCAAGGAGCCACGAGAGCGACACCTACGAAGATGCAGAGCACCTGAAGCAGGCCACTGCACCGCACAACCTCTCATTACCAATGCAAATCGTCACCATGAACTTTCAACTCTCATTCGCCACTTTTTCCAATCAAATGATATTTTTTCATTAGCAGTTCCATCTCGAAGAAAAGGAGCGAGGCAGACACCTCACGGCTTTGTCTTGTAGTTTACATAACAGTCTAATTTACCACCAAGTAATTATCTCGGTGGCAACTCTACGTGCTCCAAGACCTCAAGGGAATAGCTCCATGGACGACATTCATGGAATCCTTGGATGAAATTGATGCACCTTGAAATAGTTGCAGAGTCTCTGTGACCAAGTGCCAGACCAACTCTCCCAGCCACTCAATTATCATCCACTAAACTCTCTCCTCCGAGCACCTCTCCCCTTCGTCCATTCCAAATGGAGGCTCGACAAAAAACAAATTCCCTCTCTCCATCCATTCCTTTCCGTCTCACTCCTCGCTGGACTCCACTGCACTTGACCACACTATGTAATTATCGATGAGAAATCATAATCATAATTATATGGCATTTGAACTGCGTCAGGGAAGAAATGTGAGACGGACAGCCAGTGGAGATATGAGCAATAAAACAAAACGATATGCTCATATCACCGTCTTATGCTCAACAAGCGACATTCGGCCCACACTTTGACTTCCACAGCAGCTCCGGACAACTTTTCTTTTTCCCCTCAAAACTCCAACGAGCCTTCCAATGTCATGAGAGCGACAAGGACTGTGTGTGGAGCAATGACGAAAATATCGAGTAAAAACTAGACCCAAGCTCAATCAAAATCAAAGCTCACTCCCTGCCCGCTGTCCATTCCTTTGCCCATGCGGAATCCAACATTCCACGTGCCTTGTCCTTATTAGTGAGTCCTCTGTGGCAGTCCCAGTCTGTCTCTCGCTCGGATGTCAGGTGCGGCTTCGGCTACTCTTGGCCTTTGGAGAGTGACATGTCAAGTGTTTTTGTTGGTGGGACACGGTGGAGGTCGGAGTGGTTGGAGAGGAACGAGGTTTGGAGGAGAGGATGTTGGAGGCGATAAGGACTTTGGCTAACTATGAAATGATGCTTATGATGAGCCAAGTGTTTCGTCTTGCTCAGATAAAAATGAGACATCCGCTTCGCTATCACTCACCTATCTCTCCACTTGCACTGCTCTCTGCTTCACGAGTTGGACTTGTGCACTATTATTGCCCATTATTACTTGTATCGAGATTAAAGTGTACGGACGACGGACGAACCAGATTAATTTGTGCACATAATGCTCTTTGACCCTTGACAAAAAATGTAATGCATATGTCGTCTAATCAGGGAAAAGAATCTTGAGGATGATTCCTTTTTTATGATTATTGCTATTACCTCAACGCTCACTACTTGACTCTCCACACAGCTCCATGCTTTCCTTCCGCTTGCTCCTGCTACTTGACCCCAGTCATAAAACGGACTCCACTTGCACACATGTTCCCTCATCAACGCGCTCGGAATAAATTCACAGTTTGATCACATAAAGACGAGTGCAATATGCGTGTAGAGCCCATTCTCTCATATCTGCATCACATTATCCCTCGCCATTACAATACACCAACAACACCACTGCACTGCCTCTCCAAATCTCTTTCTGCTGTGCTAAGCACCGTGTGCTCTCACAAGAGACAGCAAATTATTTCCTGTCCTAATTGTCAGATTCACATTTTGATTTTTGATGCGATCCACGCTGAACTCAATGTCAGGGTCAACAAGACAGAGTCTCCCTTCACTGCCTCTTCCTCTCCTCTCCACTAGCCGATTCCTCCAAACATTCCACATGCTCCGAGTCCCAATTAATCTGTCTCCGTTCTCATCCTCAGCACTCCATTATCATATTCAAGTCCCTCTTAGCACTTGATCTTTCATTAGAATTATCCACCAATTCCACGAGGAGAATACACCACCATTCATATTCATATATATATGCACCACTGCAGGGAGGATGGAGCGACGAAAAAATGAGACAAGTCAAGAGAGGAAGAGTCAAGAGCCAAGAATACTCTGCTCAGGGACTATTTGTACTGTCCGCAATTTATTCTACATGACGGCCAAAAGTCCACTACATAATGATGATGATGATGGCGTTTACTTGGAAAAAACAAGAAAAATTATCCATGGTTTAGCAAACTTGGAAATTGCCTCACACTCTGTATGAAAATTAGTATTGAGAGCATGAAGTTGAGCAAAGGGAAGGAGGAGATTTGTGTAGAGATAAGCGAGAGCTACGCGTCTAAGGACACACATCTCGATTGCAATTCCACTTGGACAAATAAATACAAGGAGCTGACTTCCCGAGGAGCCGACTGCAGTGCATGGAGTAATTGGAGGAGGACGGGCCGAGTGAGCGGAATCAAGAACCAACAAGTCTTTCGAGACATTCCTATGATTATATGGCAAGGTGTAGAAATTAAGACAAGTTGATAAAAATGTGTGGAGGAAAGGGGAACTGAAGACTGTGTCGTCTGGGAGCATGTATATGAAGACTGGTATGTAAAGTGGACGCGGGAAGCGTTCAACCATGAACCATGAAGATAAGGTGAAAAAATCAGTTAAGCTACAAATAATGACTACGCTATGCTATGACTAGCTATGGCCACACTAAGTACTCAGAGTGAGAGAAATGGACGAGCAGCGTTCCGTTTCACACACCGACTTCTCTCCCAAAGTTTCTCCAAACAGCCATCGGACACAGTCAGCCACGCTTGGCCATCTCAGGATGGACACACGGACACACACAACAACTTGTCATAAGAAAATAATTATCTCGGACGATGAGTATCAACTCCAACTCCAACTCCTTACTCCCTCCCACTTATCTCTATTTCACGTATCGATCTTGGTTGGTGCACGAGGAAAACAACTCGTACAAATTATAATCATAGTGCAGATGCAGATAACACTCGAGTCTTCCTCTCTGTCCCAACCTCAGCTTCTTCTTCTGCTTCTTCTTCTGCAGCGACAAAAAACCAGGAAAAAACTCTGAAAAAACACGATAATCACCAAGGCATAAATGCTGGAAAATTAATCAGTCAATCTTTCCATCTCGTTTACTTTTCACAATTTCAAATCCTTCCCGTCCGAGTCTCAAAGTCTTTGTTCTCGGGCTGCTCTGCTTATTGAGTTGTGACGCGGAAGGATTTCTCCGTTCCATTCTCATCACCGTGTCTCTCTCCCAAGCCCTTCCACACACACACACACACACACACACACACACACACCACCACTAACTGGGCACACAGACCTTCCGCAGAATTGCTTTTCCTTTTTTAATCTCTTCATCCCTCCTCCTATTTACGTCTTTTGCAATTCTCCTTCATTCCACTTGCATTCCCATTTGCATGTATTTCGCTTCCATCCCTTCCCCGTGTGCATTTTATGTTTACATTAGCTCCAGCCTTATCCCTTTTCCAGATAACAAGTCAATTGGAATGGAATTGCCAAATTACTCACATATTTCCCTGGGTCAAAAAAACATTGACTTGGAGCAGCGAGCGTGCAACCGCAGGATCCAACCCCATACAACAACAGCCCTTGCATATTTCCCTTTTCATTTCCCTTTCATCCGTGTCACACATCCGAAGCCAACTCCGACCTGCCCCCACCGCTCTCTCTCTCCACTCCAATCCCAGTCCGCAACCTTCTCAAACAAAACCCAATCACAACACAATGTCTCTGGAATCCTCGTTCCCAACACACATCCTTCATTCTGCACTGCCATTCTCGACTGCATCTCGCTTCGATACTCGGCAAGTGGCAATAAATGAAAAGTAAAAAACAAGATTCGAGTGAAATTGGGAAGCGATTAGAAGCCGAGTCCAGAGCGGATTAGAGACTTGGAGCGACTGGTGTTCATTCTTTGTTCCATTTAAGACGAGGAGGGAAGGAGAGGAAGAGATGGAGTGTGAATTGGAGTAGCTACGACTCATGGAGAGCATGAGGACGGATGAAATGAGATTTGACGAGACAAGGACAGCGAGAGGAGTCAGTTGGAGTTTTTGATGTGAGCGACTTCTCTGACCTTGGCCATTAAGACGTTACGTCAAACGAACAAAGGATCAAAGCCAAGACTTTTTTCTCCACTCGTCTCTGTAAGCGACCATTTTACACGCAAGTGTCACAATTCACTTCTACTGGAATTTACAATCCTTCCGAGATGGAAAAGACTCAATTGAACCGAGTCCCAGTCCAGCCCCAATGCATCCCATTAGTCTCCGTATGGATTTACACTCCTTCTCCTTTCCCACATCCACTGCGGCTCCTCACACCTTCCGCATCCAACGCACATGCATTCTTCCACTTCCCTTCTGTCCTCTTCCTGTCCAACATTCCCTGCGTTTCCCGATCCGAGCACAGAGTTTGGACATAAAAATACCTGCGTGTGCCACCGGCGACTGTCACTAGCGATTGGTAATGATAAAGGGATTGGGTAGAGTAACATGTAAATGTGTAAAGACACCTCGAGAGGAGGAGTGGGGAGTTGGAGGGAAAGGGCAAAGTGAAAAAATAATAAAGCTTAAAGACTGGAAAAGGAGAAGGAACAAAGGCGAAGCTGACAGTGTGTCGGTGCGTGGGTCGCTGTGGGTGAATTTGACGAGAGCGGCTGGAATGGAGCACAAAGAAATGGTCGTATGGAATAATGCGTGTAGTTGGTGTGTGGGGCATTAGGAATTTGAGCCTTCATCTCCCCTCGGTGTGTGAAATGGACGGGTACATACGGAGCCAGCGTCCACGTCCTTCTGTCGACATTGTGAGGGAAAAGCCCGAGATCCTGTCTGCTCCCATCTCCCTTCCATTTGTCTCTTTCTCTCATCTCCAGCCAAATGCCCTTGCGGTAAAATTCCCTGTCTCTCCTCCTTTCTCTCCTCCGCAATTGACGAGTTGAAATCGCTTCCTTTTGATCTTTTTAAAATATTCCTTTAACCTTCCCTCCGTCTCCCGATTAGTCCCGATCCGAGGTGACTCTCTCTCCAGCGTCCCGTGCTTCTGGCTCCAACTCCCCGCTCTCCCTGCTCCGTCACACTCGAGCATTTCTCCAGCCACAACTCCACAACATTATCCTCACCGCACACTTTCCACCTTCCTCAACTCCAACTTTCACAAGCTCCACTAATCATCTTCCATGTCCACGAATCTCGCGGAATGAAAGCGGATGCTGACAGGTAGAGAGAGAGAGAGAGAGAGAGAGTCGGAGGTGCTGGAGCTCTGGTGAGACAGAGTGTATCGCACGCAGCACTGCTCTCATCAACGCACTCATCATGAGCTCCAGTTGTGCCGAGAGAGCCGAGGAAGGAAAGTGAGCGGGATTTGTAAAGCTGAGGCAGGCATTGCTCCGATTAGCGGCATTTATTCTCCGTTGAGGAAATGATTTAAGAGAAGCCCCTTCTCGTGGCTCTGTGTGGGTGATTAAAATCCAGTGCCGTCCACCTGCCTCACACACAGATATTCACACTCGGGGACTTGTGGACGTAAGTGAGGTGCAGTGCCACGAGCTGCACCGGAACCGAGTGCTGGCTAATGGTTGTGAGTGCGAGGGAATTGTGTGGAATAATTACGTGGAAATTCACGACGGCCTCAACTCCTCTCCTCGCACACAATCAGTCTCGTGCGCTCTGTGGAGGTGGGTGCATTTGTAATTTATTCATGCTCGCTAATGACCCGCCCGTATGCTTCGTAAGTAGCTCCTCCACCTTCCCAGCCATACGCTTAATTACACGGACCCAGATCTGGCACAGGCCTTGGAGGAGATTGCGGAAAAGTCCACGTCATCCCTCCTTTTCAATTACACAAACCAAATCCCACCACGTCTCCACTCTATAGGCTTGCGAAACGGAGCGATGAGCAGCCAACTCGGCCACAGCCACTCGCCTCCGATGCTCCGGTGTCATTAGAAAACTGATTAATTTTAATACGCTTCGCAGGGGGCTTCTCTCTCCTGTCTCAAATACTTACAAACACACAGCACCAACTCCACTCCCAATCTCGGCAACTACCAATTACCAACATTTACCTCAACCTGTGCCATTTCAGTCGCCCTCCTCAACATCATCACGCCGAGGAGCAACAGCTAAGGACCAAGCGACACAAGCATCACCAGGGCACATCATGAGCCATTTTGCATTCGCTTTACGACCACCGCTCAACTTGTGCTCCTTCCATCAATTTGATAGGAAAAATTGAGAATTGGGAATGGATGTGAAAATAGCATGCGATGTGGGACTGACAATGACGGAGATGTGGGGAAAAGACGCGAGAGAAACAAGTCGGAGATGAAATGTGGTTGGGTCGCTCTCTCGGCTGGAAGTGCGTTCGAGTGGACGATGAGGCAGATCACCTGAGCGGCTGTGGACTTGGAAGTAAAAGTGGAGATTGGAGCGAGAGGAAGTGGAAGGGAGAGAGAAAAGAAAAGAGGAGGAAGAGCAAAGGGACAGATTGACGGGAGACACGCGAGATACACTTTGATGAGGATGTTTTTTTGCTGGTTTTAATGGTCAAGAGATTACTACCTCGACTCGCTCTCACACTAACGCTCTCATGCTCTCCTTCCACTCCGATCTTCCTAATTCCCCACTGCACTCTCCGATCGCAGTCTCGTTCGGAATCTTATTGAAATTTTAATTTGCTCCAAGACACGGCGTCGGAGGAATGTAATCCTTGAGCACATGACTAATTACAAGAGAGAATCCTGGCTTGGGAATTAATGGGATGGGTAAGGTCAGCGCCACGCTCGCAGTCAGCCTCCTCTTGCTCTGGTTCTCAGCTGAGGCTATGAAAGGTTGTGGAGTTGTCAAGTGTTCCAAGGAGTCGCTTCTCCTGCGAATGTAGGTGTGTGCGGATGGAGCACAAGGCTAATTTGATGAATGCCTGGAGGACGCTTCGTGTTTCTTCCGCTCAATTCTCCTGGGCACAACTAACAAGAACAATGAGACAAGTTGGAAATTTTTATTTAAATCCAGTCTCCCCTTTTTATTCCGTCTTGTGTTCATATCCGTCCCTCCAACATTTAGCACTTGACACAACTCGCACTGCTCGAATATGCATGAGTTCGCCTCGCCTCGCCTCTCCTCTCCTCGCCTCGCCTCGCTTTCCTCTCCAGCCATAAATTACTTGATTTACACTTGTCTTCCAGTATCTTTTTTAATTAATTAAACTTGTAGGCTTTGAGAAAGCATGAATTTGATTTTAATTAGAGCCAAGGACCTCCGGACGAGAGATGAGTGAGGACTTGGAGGAAAGACAGGACGACACTGTCGCGTTCTCAGTGCCCAATTGTGCCACTTGTGCGATTGGCTGCGAGAGTGCGTGGAGGAGCAACAGCGTCTTGCTCCCCTCACTTGTAATTGTGGATGTAATGAGATGTTTTTGTGCGTGCGTGTAAATAAAAATTATAAAGCAATTAGGAATGTTTATGTGTGCTTTTGGTTGTTTGTAGTGTGGCTGTGTGCCTCTGTGATGGAATAATTAGACGAAGGAGGGCCTGGACTCGGCGCGGAAGGAGCTGAAGGGAAGCGTATCTCCGTGTAATTATCGAGTCTGGGCTGTGAATGCGAAAGAGCGGGGAGAGCCCCGTGTTATTACATGCAGTGCAAATGAGATTTCACACTTTTAGCTGGAGAAAAGCGTTTATTGTTCATTGCGGAGGTAGAGAGGGAAGTGCTGGATCCTAATCCAGTTATTCTCATGTCAACAGCCCATTTCCATATGTACAAAGCCTCGCACTCCTCGCCGCTCTCTAACCCGGACAATTCCACCAGGACTCGTAAATAATACAATTCTCTACCTTCACCCACTACTTTCGCTCTTTCTAACTCGGACTAACTGATTACTCTTGTTTTCCTCATCTTGCATATTTTATACGCTCTCCTCCACCAGAGCAAGGGGAACTCACCTTCCTCCTCAATATTCCAAACAACCTCTACTCGCCACTCTCCCGCTCATTTCCCAACATATCAACTCTCATCTTAACTCTTCAACATTTTCTTTCACCTACTTTAAAATTGATGATATCTTCCAGCCCAGCCATGAATTCTAGTCCCACAGTCCCATCCTTTCTTAATACCCGCTATTTCCACACTTGTAATTACTTAATTTCATTACATTCATCCTTTCCTCACTCATTACTCCCCTTCGCCAATTATCTCGCTGTCTCTTGTCCTCCTCGCACAACCCAATTACAACCACCAACCCACTCCAACTTCACCCAAACTCCCGCCTTCCCCATCCCCACCACTTCCACTTCCACCTCCACAAATCAACCCAGCACATGTCTCCAAATATCCAAGACGCAATTAAAACATCAACTTGACAAAGTCTCATTCATCGTCGCTAATTATCCGTCCAAATACCCCTGCCATATTTTCATGCATTTCAATGAGCCAGCGACTGGACACACGATGCAATCCAACTCCAAGCTCTACAAAGCAGCTTTGACTTCTCCACCACATTCCACTTCCCACGGATTTACGTCCTACTCGTTAACTCCAAGACTTTTTCTCAGAGCATGTAAGTGGCTACACCCGCGAAACTGCTCCATCCTTTCGCATCCCTCACTCATCTCCACCTGAGTTCCACATCTCCAGAGAAGTGAATAAGATGGGATTTCCGAGAGTGTTTCTGTCTATCATCAACATGTCACATGTAAATAGCAATTAAATTCCCAACCTGTGCTGTAGCTCGTAATCCAGCGGTGAGTGGTGCAATGGTAAGTCTTACATTAGCTTAGGCTATTATGTAGCTTCAATACTTGTACACTCCGATGCGAGTGACAGATTTGGTCGAGGGGACAGGCAGATGGAAAAGCCATCGGGGCAATAATTACAAATGACACACGACGCGACCAAAGCTATTAAATGCAAATCTTGAAATTCTCGAGTCAGTAATCTCCGGGATTTCGTCGTCGTTACTACAACTCTTTTGGAGAACGATCGTCAAGTGAGAGCAGTGGACGTGCACATCAACGTTTTCTTTTCAGTTTCACTTTTCTACGGAGGTGACCTCCACTTGGACATTTTAAAATGAGAATTTTACTCATTTTGGCCTTTGTGAGTTTCTGTGCAGGATGGCATCGTAAGTTTTTTCCAATTTTTTATTTCCATGTGGAATCGCCAAGTGGCATCTTTGATTGAGAGTGTACATTGAATGAGGGGAATTTGAAACTTGCAGCAGGATCCTTGGCTGTGGTTGCCAAGACCAAAGCACCACCACCGTGGGCCAAATTTATGGTCAAATCAACAACAACCACGACCACAACTCCTCCGCCTTTGACCTACGCCAGTTTCTTGCAAAGTTGGCTCCATCCCTTCGCGTCTCCTCCGGCCTCTGCACCGGCTCCTAACTCTGCGCCAGTGACCACTGCACCCGCCCCAGTCTGGGGTAAACCGACCCCAAAGTCCAAGACTAAGGTCAAGGCCAAAGCCAAGGGTCCTCCACCGAAAGCAGGGAAAGCGAAGCCATTGCCCCCTTGGCTGGCCAAAAAGCTCACAACCACCGAAGCTCCCACAACTCCAGCTCCAGTGTCCGCTCCCCTCTTCCCCGAGGCAGAGAACAGCACGCTGTTCATTTCCAAATTGTTCGCTGCTCTCGCACACGAAATCAAAATTAACAATGTGACAAGTCAACCTTTGCTACCCTCTGACCCCTCCACTGCGGACGCTC
>JAAXYX010002344.1:0-17915 GCA_036851915.1 Ptenothrix huangshanensis
CAACTTTCAAAAACGATGTTGTAATCTTGTAGGAGGTGGACAAAAACGAATCTCTGAGAATGTTAGACGTTCAGGTTAGGTATTCAGGTATTTGGGAACTACACTTTTGAATTATTCCCACATATGTATACTTCCAGATCAAGCATTTCTGGAAGCTGAAGGCAATTCTTCCTTGAATGTTTTTGAATTTTTCCTTGAAATTTCAATTTTTCAATAACAAATAAACCCAAACCCCAAACGTAATGGAATTACTTATTTTGCCCAATTGAATTTTAATTATGCGCTCAAAGTTCGCCATGGAGTAAAATGAATGAGGCTGCGTCATTACATTGAATGCTTTCGAAAGTAGAATTGAACTTGAAATACATTATCCATAGCAAAGTACAGATGAATACAATCTTAAGTGTCGAATAAGAAATGAGCCTTTTTAAAAATAACATTGCTAAAACTTTTATTACAAAATCACGTGAAACACTAAATGAATAACTTGTACTCAAATCCCCGTCCGAATTTTCTGATACCTCATTTGCATACAAACATGGGCATTAAGTAACTTGAGAGTCTTACAGGGCTTGCCACAATCATTACAAGGGTATTTCTTGGGTTGATATGGAGCAGTGATTTTGCGTTTTATGCGAACTCTTATGGGGGGATTGGTTCCATGATCACTGATCATATGATCTTCAAGTTCATACCGCCTTCGGTACTTGCGATCACAACCCTCCTCTGGACACAAGTGATGCTGAGTTCCACTGTGCACCCTGAGGTGATACTGAAGGGCTTTGTCGTAGCCGAATGCTTTGGAACAAATGTGACACTTAAAAGGTCGAAGATGAACTTTGCTATGCTCCTCAAGGAGAGCGGGTGAATACAGCATTTTCCCACAGCCAGGTTCGTCGCACTTGTATTCATAATCGTTCACGCAATTCTGACGAGTTTTATGGAAGAAAAGGGTGCTCGAGTGCTTGAACTGTTTGCCACATTTTGAACAACTATATGGAAGAGGACTGGGACTACTTGACCTATTAGTTTTACTTCCTTGGTTAGCTTCCTGCACATGTTTCTCATATTGGTGAAATTTCAGATGCTGCTTAAGGCCACCTTTAGGGACTGTCTTCCCACATACATCACATATGGTTCTGGATCGTCCTATAAAGCAATACCCAAAACAAAAACAGCAATTAGGATGTGATTCCATTACAACTAGCATATATCAGCCCTGTAGATACTTCTTACGATTAGTGAAATACAATTTCTTACTCTCCGTATTCTTGTCATGAACTGACGTGTCAACACTAGACATTCCAGTTCGAGTTTTCTCAGGAAGACTTGTACCGTGAATAGTTTCCACGTGCAGCTTGAGTTGGTACCGTCGTCGGAATCGTCGACTGCACTGATCCTCAGGACAACAATAGTACTGCGTTCCCTCGTGCATTTTTAAGTGAAATTTAAGCACTCTGTCGTATCCGAATGATTTGGAACAAATGTGACATTTGTGAGGTTTACTGTGACAACGTTTATGCTCCTCAAGGAGGGCAGGCGAGTACAACATCTTCCCACAGCCAGGTTCGTCACACTGGTACTTGTAATCGTTCGCGCAATTATGCCTGGTTTTATGAAAGTGTAAGGAGGAAGACGCTTTGAAAGACTTTCTACATTTGTTACATTTGTAGGGGAGCGAACTTTCCGAAAGATGATCTGCAGGTGATGAGTCTGATTCTTGGACTTCTTTGTGAATTTTCCACATGTGAGTTTCGAGGTAAATCTTATCGCTATGGGATTTACCACATATAAGACATGCGAATCTAACTGGATCTACGGTGTCCAAGTTAAGGTCAATGTCAAGGTCGAGCACCGGAAAAAAGGTAAAAATAAAAAAGATTTACATTTTCACTAAATGAATAATAAACATAATTAATTTTACATTTTATATATACGGAGCATCGGAATTCAGGAAAAAACTCACTAAAGTGTTTCTGTCTGATGTGAGTAAGGCACTTGGTCCAACTATCGAAAAAATTATTGCACGTGAGACATTGCAATAAATCGACATTTTTTTCAAAGTAGAATTTATCCCGGTAAATAAATTTACCGGGACTTTCTTCCTTCACAAATTTTGAAGTTCTTTTAGTAATTTTGGAATGTTTTTCTTTGTCTTCTTTTTCGTTTATTTCTTTCTCATATTCTTCGTCATTATCACTATCACTTTCTTCGTCGTTCGACACAATATACGATGCATCGCGGTCATTGTCCTCTTCAACTTCTTGTTCTAGTTCCAGACCCTCATTTTCTTCTTGATCTGTTTCTACAGACAGATCCTCACAATTCGAATCATTAACAATGAGATTTACATCCTTAAGTTCCTCAATTGTAACAAATGAAGGGTCTGTAGGTACATTAATTTTGGCAGCAGGATCTATATCAGTCTCAGCCGCAATAATATCTATTTCAATTACCCCTTCATCAGGAAAAGAGTGAAGAATAGGATATGATGTATTCTTATTCGAAAAATCTAAAGTAGGAGTAGAAACGACAACGACAGGTGTACTATCACCGCCATGAACAGGCACGAAAGCAGGGCTATCACAACTGGGTTCGGGATAAGATAATAATTGTAAATGGTGCAAACGATGCTTGCCCTCGGAATTGCTCACACGGATATTATTGTGATACACAAATTTCGAACCGTTGTTCTTTCCTTCAGTATTTTCATTTTCTGATGTAAGACAATGTGACTTCAAATCATTATCAGCTTGTTCCCAGTCCCTGGTTAATCTTACTTGGACTTGATAGCCTGGACGTAGAGTTCAATTCAAAATAACAATGATTAGAAACAAAAATCCATATATCACACTTATGGAGTAATTAAATCTAGTTTTTTACCATGTGCTAACTACATTAAACTTACTTCTCCTAATCCGTTTCCGAAGTCCCAAGACCTTTCTTCTAGTATTTTGATCCAGTAAAACGTTTGCATCGCGTTTGCCTAGTTGCGAAAATTCTTTATCATATTTACGATCCCTTTTCTGTTCACGATCACAAGACTCAATAACGTGTGCTGTAAACTGTGAAGTTACTGAATCAATCTGCTTTTGTATCACCTCCAGTTGTTCGTTCAACTTGAACAGGTTCACAAGTCCAGATTTGCAAGGATCGCAGAATGGAAATTGTTCTTTTGTGAAATCAAATGAGTAATCCCTCCTTATGCTACTAATGGTTGGAGATGATAGTCTGGGTTCTAGTTTCATAAATTTGCAGAACAATTTAAATAAATCGGAGAGAATGTGAGCAGAATTTTTGAGGACAACATCATCCAGGGGTGAAATAGTTTTGTAGCAGATTAAACACGACAGGGACAAGTTTGAACCGGTTGACACTTGTGGTGGCATTTTGAAATACTCAGGAGAAATTCATTTGGGATGCAAAATACCAGAGGAATGTTGAATGTTAATTGCAAATAAAACAATGAAATCTCTTGCAGTTACCAGTTGCCACTTGCCTGCCCCTCATCACTCAAGGATGGATTATGGATAATTGGATAATGGATTTATGGATTATGGATTGTCCATGTTTCAGCCTTTACCGCCACAAATGCGACAAATATACATACTTTACCGCTTCAAATCAACTATTTCTAGAAGAACTGAGTATTAATTTCTACTATTGACATTTTTTAATATAAATATAGTAGTATAGTAATATTTTTATTTTATAGTAGGCAATTATATTGTTGATTAATGTTGATTCTGCTGTTCTTTTTTTCTGAATTCTGAACTAATGGAGCAAGCAAAATAATTTTTTTCACAGTAATAATTGCAGTTTACAGTGCAAGTTTGGCTTTGGTATTTATCAAGGTATTTAGTCCAGCCACTTTGTGTATTTATTTGTGTTCAATTCAAGCTGATTATAAAACGAGGATGATGTCATTGCAATTAAGTACTTTAACATAAAGTATTACTAAGACACGAATGAACGTTGAGTAGCTTCTTGGTCTTGAAAGAATTATCACAGTCATTACATGTGAATTTGTTTTGTCTCACCCTCGTTCTGGGTGTTCTGCTGGCCCTTCTGGAACCGGAAGGAACAGAACGAACAACAATTCTCTCAGGGAGATTAGTCTGATGAACACTGATCATGTGATCCTCAAGTTGATACCGCCTTCGAAACTTTTGACCACACTCGACATCGGGACAGGAGTGATACTGTGTCCCGCTGTGAACTTTAAGGTGATGGACAAGTCCCTTCTCATATCCGAATGCCTTCGAACAAATGTGACACTTGTGTGGTCTACTATGTACTTTCTTATGTTCATCTAGGAGAGTAGGGGAATACATCATTTTGCCACAGCCAGGTTCTTCACACTGGTACTCGTAATCGTTCACACAATTATGATGAGTTCGATGGAATTTAAGGGCATGACTGCTTTTGAAAGTTTTGTCACACTTGGGACACGCAAATGGTAAAGGGCTACTTGATTCTTGATTTTGTCTTTCTTCACCTTTTCCTGTAAGAGCAGAGGTCGCCTCATGGGTTTTTCGGTGCTTTCGAAGGCCTGATTTCTGAACGGTTTTCCCACATGCTTCACATATGCATTGAGATTGTCCTAGAAAGCAAAAGAAACGGTAAATA
Source organism: Ptenothrix huangshanensis (assembly GCA_036851915.1). Lineage (NCBI taxonomy): Eukaryota > Metazoa > Arthropoda > Collembola > Symphypleona > Dicyrtomidae > Ptenothrix > Ptenothrix huangshanensis. Next base: position 4,630 of record JAAXYX010002344.1, read on the forward strand.
TACAATAATAAAAAAATTGAAATCATCTGATTGAATTCTTTTGGCTTAGAGACTTTGAAGCCTTGAGACAAATTACCGGAATTTTCGTCACCGGCAGGATTTTCAGGAAGAATTATGTGATGCACAGATTCCATGTGCTCCTTCAGATGAAACCTCCGCCGAAACTTTTGATTGCACTCTTCCTCAGAACAAAAATAGTAATGCGTTTGATCGTGAATTTTTAGGTGCTGTTTGAGCACCCTCTCGTACCCAAATGCTTTCGAGCAAATATGACACTTGTGTTCTCTATTGTGTGCTCGCTTGTGTTCCTCTAAGAGAGCAGGAGAGAAGAGCATCTTTCCGCAATCAGGCTCGTCACATTCATACTCGTAATCGTTGTTACAATTCTGTCTAGTTTTGTCGAATAGAAGGGAAGAACTGCGTTTGAAGGATCTGCAGCATTTGGAACAGGTGTATGGGAGAGTTTTACTTGAGCTAAGGGATTTTGAAATTTCTCTGCGTGTACACTGAAGGGCCTGTTGATGCCGCAGAAGACCGGATTTATTAACGGTCTTACCACATGCTTCACAAACCACTCGAGTTCCTCGATCTAGACAGAATTAAAAAATAAAATCACTTTTCATATTATTGACCCAATATAATCTAATAATGTTAATAATCGATAATCGACATAAAAATTTTGGTTGTTTGAATGAAAGCACACGACGCCTAGAAAGAGTGGGGGAGACAAAGAAAGACAGAAATGTTGACAAAGACCTACTGGATTTATTTTCAGCCACAGATTTTTTCGGAAGACTTTTCTCATGCACAGATTCCATATGCTCCTGCAGTAGGTACAGCCGTCGAAACTTCTCCTCGCATTCCTCTTCAGGACAAAAATGATACTGCGTTCCACTATGAATCTTGATGTGATGGATAAGACCCTTCTCGTATCCAAATGATTTTGAGCAAATGTGACACTTGTAAGTCCTCTTGTGAACTCGTTTATGTTCCTCAAGTAAGGTAGACGAGTAAAGCATTTTGCCACAGCCAGGTTCATCACACTGGTACTCGTAATCGTTCGCGCAATTCTGCCTAGTTTTATGGAAATAATAGGAGGAAGACGTTTTGAAAGGCTTTCCACATTTGTTGCATTTGTAGGTGAGCGAACTACGAGTATCAGGATCTTCGATGCTCTTGCGGATCTCATCCCTCTGAAGTTGGACTTTATGCAATCTGAGATGACTTTGAAGACTACCATTTCGAGCAAAGGATTTACCACATGTTTCGCAATTGAATCGCAGTGGATCTAGGGAATAAAAATCAACAATGAAAGATATTAGCGTCAACGTACCTACACTCTAAAAAAAGGAAAGTAGGTATGTAGAATAGAATTAAATTGTGTGATATTAAATGTTAAATTAAACCCTACTTAAATGCTTATTCCTTATGTGAGTAACACACTTCTCCCGACTATCGTAGGATGTACTGCATTCTTTGCATTGGAATAAATCGTGGATTTTTTCAAAGTAAAACTTGTCTGCGTACAGATACTTGCCTGGACTTTCTTCCACCACTATACTGGATGAAGATCTGAACTTAACGTTACATTTGGTTGTTCTCTGAATTCTTTTCGACGACCTTCCCACTTTTTCATGTTCGTCGTCATTATTTTTTTCAGCATCTGAAATTTTGTAGGAAACATCACTAAAACTGTAACCTCCAGTTGCAACTTGTTCCTCAAACTCAGCTTCATCTTCATCTGCCGACTTGGAATCGGAATTTCTGGACGCATCAGCGGTGCTTATTTCTGTATCTATATCTATCTCAACGATCCCGTTATTATCATGGAAAGAATCAAAAGCAGGAACTGATTCATCTGCATTATGACTTGTAGCAGTACGACTAACTCCAACACCGCCAACGTCTCCTGATAAAGGAGTCAAAATATTGGGTGTATCCGGGCAGAATAAGTAGAAACCGGGACTGCGGGTATTTTCTGGTAATGTGTGTTCAGCATTTTTATAAATAGGGGAGTTATTTTCTAAAGTCCTGCTTAACAATACTTTCACTTGATAACCTGCAAAACCAAAATGCAAATGATGAATGACTATGACATGACGCTTTCAACCTGGTCACCTGGTACCAGTGTCGTCTTACTAATTGAACTTACTCCCCCGAATCAGTCTCCGAAGTCCCAAGACCTTTCTTCTAGTATTTTGATCCAGTAAAACGTTTGCATCGCGTTTGCCTAGTTTCGAAAATTCTTTATCATATTTACGATCCCTTCTCTGTTCAAGACCACAAGACTCGATGGCCTGTGCTGTAAACTTTGAAGTTACTGAATCAATCTGCTTTTGTATCGCCTCCAGTTGTTCGTTCAACTCAAACAGGTTCGCAAGTCCAGATTTGCAAGGATCGCAGAATGGAAATTGTTCTTTTGTGAAATCAAATGAGTAATCCCTCCTTATGCTACTAATGGTCGGCGATGATAGTCTGGGTTCTAGTTTCATAAATTTGCAGAACAATTTAAATAAATCGGAGAGAATGTGAGCAGAATTTTTGAGGACAGTATCATACAGGGGTGAAATAGTTTTGTAGCAAATTAAACACGACAGGGTCACATTTGATCTTTGATTGGTTGACGCTTGTAATGGCATTTTGAAGATATCAGTTATACAGTATTTATCACGGTAAAAAATATTCTATAGGTTCTGAGTTAATGTTAAACAATTGTGATCATCTGAATCTGAATAGCTAAATAGGTGTACCTACTTTATTTGAGATCTTACTTTCCATTGTAATTATAATAAAGGAGACCGCCAGTGCCTGTTCACTGAAACCGAAATTCAGGAATTTAATTCAAAATAACTGAATATATTCAAGTTTACCGCCTCTGGTTCTAGAGCCAACTATTTTTAGCAAAACATTCGCGATTTCCTTGCTATTTTACAATTAATTACCTAATGATTTGCATTTGCACAGTTCCTATTTTGTAAGAAAGACTTAATCAAGATTTTCCTCCCTATTGTTTACTATAGCCAGTTAGTCTAATACCTTTAAACATATTTGCTTGCTGCTACAATCAATAACGTAAAAATACAACTCCCTTAAAAGAAATGAGACAATGCAATCACAATTTTGAGGATGCAGTTTTTATTACCAACTAGAACATACCTTCATAATAATATGTTAAAATTTTAAAATTCCAAAAGACAAGACAAAATCACTAAATTCAAAAACAGCATTACAATACCTAAAAAAGTAAGTAAGAAAATATTTTATATTGAAATTATGAGTAGCAAGTAATTACTTAAATAATGGGCAGGCATTCATCCGGATTATCCCCTTCATCGTCTTCTTCATCATACCACATCTGGATTTTTGCAATATCAGAATGAACTGATTTAATATGAGATTTCAAGTTTCTCGACTTTCTCGTTTTCTTGCCACAATACTGACATGAGAATGGCATATGATCCGAATGGATAATTTGATGATCCTTCAAATTCTTTTTGCCTTTAAAGCATTTGTTGCAAACGTCACATTTGAATTTCAATTCTCCATTTCCGTCGTCACCCACCTTAAATTTTTTATGCTTAGCTTCATGAGTTTCCAGTGAGCTCTGAGACGGCAGAACCTTTCCGCATTCTTTGCATCGGAACTCCTCAACCGCACCAGTACCAGGAAACATCATAGTAGAAGACGAGGCACATAAAGTTGGAGTTGAAGAAGAATCAGACTCCTTTGGTCTCTTGGAGAAAGATCGTGGAGGAAGAGTTTTCTGGTGAACACTCATCATATGCTCCTGTAGTTCGTAGCGTCGACGGAATTTCCGTTCACATCCTGGTTCTAGACAAAAGTGGGATTGTGTTCCATTGTGAACTCGGAGATGATGTTGAAATCCCTTGCGGTAGCCAAACGCTTTGGAGCAAATGTGACACTTGTATGGTCTGCTGTGGACTCTCTTGTGCTCTTCGAGTAGACCTAGTGAGAATATCTTCTTTCCACAGCCAGGTTCGTCACATTCATATTCGTAGTCGTTGTTGCAATTATGTCGGGTTCTGTGGAAATTCATGGCAGAAACGGTTTTGAAGGATTTGCCACATTTTGTGCAAGGATGGGGAAGGGAAGTCGAGTTTTCTTCTCCAGGCTGTTGTAATTCCGAAACATGTGTTGCTTGATGATTTTTCAGGTTAACGTTGTGAGAAAATAATTTACCACATATTTCACAAGTGAATCGAGATACATCTGTAAGCACAATAAATACAAAAAATCATTTCAAAAGTGATCCAAAATGTTGTTTGAAAATAGCCAGAAAGGATGTGGAACGCAGCTGTTTTGTAAAACTGCCATTAGTAAGATACGGAAAAAAAAATTACCGCCAGAGAGAGTAAAACAAAAGAGAAAAGACAGTTTTTCACTGTGATCATTTTTATCCATGGCATCAAAAAAATCTGACCTGCGGGAGTCGAGATATTCGGGGTCAAACGTGACAAGTTGATACAACAGCATTTCCTTTTACCCCAAATATCCCGACTCCCAGTGGTCAGATTGCTTTGATGCAATGGTCAAAAGAAGTGATCAACACAAAAAATTACTAAACACTGCAATTTCAGAGTTACAACACAATAAATAGTTTGTACTCTTACAGCGGTGGTAATTTTTTTTTATAAATCTATCCAACGTCAGTTTTCCATCAGGGTGCAGGATACATGCCATTTTTATAAAAAAATCGTTCACTAATAAAAGAATAAATTCCATTAAAAAAATAATTCAATATACTGAAAAAACGTTTAAAAATTAGCTTAAAAATGGCCCAAAAAAAATTTTAAAAGCTAAAAATGATTCAAAACAGGTTTCACGAGTCACAAAAATACATAGTTTCGGATTCGACCTAACTAATAATCTGAAAGACTTGAAACTTACAGCAATGAGAATATCTGACATGGTAGACCATTTTGTCCTTTCTCACGTGTCTGAACTGACAAGCCTCGCATTCATACTCGCCATTTTCCAACTTTTCAAACCGATACTGATTGCCGTAGACAAACTTATTGGGACTGATCTCAATGGTTCTATTGAAGTACAATGGAATGCTTCTTTTCTTAATTGGGCTTCTTCGAGCTTTGTTAATCTGTCCGGGGAGTGATTTTGCCTGCCCACACCCCGACTCCTGGTTCTCATTTTTTTCATCATTATCATTTTGATTCGAATTATGTTCTACTACAACGACATTATTGTCCAATTGTATAGGGTCCCCGCCGCATTCCATTGGAGACGGTACTTCAAAATCTAAATCCCCTTCAGGTGTACAAAACTGAACAACTTCCTTGTCACCATGCACTTTTTCTTGATTTTTAGCACAACTATCATCATCTGCAGGATTACTTTTCGTTGAATTATTTAACGACTGCGTTTCCACCTCCACTTCAATGTCATAGTTGTGAACGTCAAATTTTGGTATGGTTATCAAATCCCAATGTTTTTTTGCCTTTTCTAAAAGAGAATTTGGATTTTCTGTTTCTGCTTTAATAGGCGATGTTTGTACTTGTTCTTTTTCCCCACGATATTTGAGTCTCGTTAGACCAACGTTTACTTGAAAGCCTTAAATTTTTAACAACAAAATAATAAGTAAATTAGTTTACTTTGATAAATGATAAATTCATAGGACTTTTGAATCTGAATTATACATAATTATGTGAACATGTCGTAGATAAAAATATCTTGCGTATCTGTTTATACCTTTACAAATGTGCTGCCTCAAAGCCATAACTTTTTTCACGGTTGACTCCCCATAAGTAACATTCTGATGAACATTGGTGATAAGACCAGTGGACAAATTGATATTTTTCGATGCCTGTGTCACGGATGCCGACTTTTTTTTCGATGTTGGCGAATCCAAACTAGAATTTTGTCCATAAAGTAATGATGACTCAATAATCGTTGCAGCTAGATTTGATGACAGCGCTTGAATTTTATTTTGTAATGCTTCCACTTGCTCATTTAGCTTGAACATTTGTACCAATTTCAGTTTGCAGGAAGTGCAAAAGGGAAATGGTTCCTTGGTAAAATCGAACGAGTAGCTGTTACTGTCATTGTGACCGACACTGACGCCGGAACTGGAACTGATATTGTTGTGATCGTCCAAGTCTAGTTTGGCAGTGAATTTGCAAAATAATTTTAACAACTCGTACAGAATTTGTGCCGAATTCTTTGGTATGTTTTCTGTAACAAGTTGCTCCTTGATACTTTTCCAGCATACCAGGCACAAAGGTTCCGACAAAATTGAGGGCAACATTGTGAAATAATTGCTCACATTAATTGATTTCCCATTTTCCAGGCAAGAGACAATATTTGTTTGTGATTTCCTCGTTCAATGGTGCAACCTTTGATTGAACTGCGACGTGCAACGGCCTTTTGGAAAAAGAGTTGACGTTGACAGCATCATGGCACACAGCGACAAACAATAGGTATTTTTTGAAAAAGCGCGAGTTCAGTGAAAAATTTGAGAATGAGACACTTTTTGATAGTATTTCCATTTGCCGCTGTTGTTAGATTTGTGCAACTATATCTGCATCATTCGCCGATTACACAGAGTAATATTGATTCATAGACCGTAGACCGTTCGTCTTTCGGTCTTTCGTCTTCGTCTTCATCTCATCATTATCATCATTATCATTCATTTATTCATTTTCATTTCATCATTTCATTCTTAATTCTTAAATCTTAAATGATTATCTTTATTCTTTGGTTTATTTAACTTTTAAATTTTTCAGAAGAATNTAATATTGATTCATAGACCGTAGACCGTTCGTCTTTCGGTCTTTCGTCTTCGTCTTCATCTCATCATTATCATCATTATCATTCATTTATTCATTTTCATTTCATCATTTCATTCTTAATTCTTAAATCTTAAATGATTATCTTTATTCTTTGGTTTATTTAACTTTTAAATTTTTCAGAAGAATTCGAAATTACAAGCGGGGAGAGACTTTCTAATATGTTGGGCTGCTTCAAGTTAATTTTCGATCTGTTTGACATTGACAATCCAGTCATTGATATGAACTCTAGCCCATTGACATATCATTGGAAAAGCTAAAATCCTACAATATTAATAACTATGAGTATGAGGATGGAAGGGAAAACTCTCAAACTCATCTAAGTCCGGAAGTATAATATTCCATCAGATTAAAAGATAGTCAAATAGCATAAATTGTTTCGATTAATACATAGTACAGAACGGAAGTTATGGAAGTATGCATTAAAATCTTCATGGAATAAAAATAAAATGACGGGGCACATTGATATTTTTACAATTTACATACGTTTTGTTTATCAAGCACATGATGGAACCAAAATTAGTCATCAATTACTAGCAGGCTCCTTGCTTATCGGGCATTATATATCACATAGTTCATAAATATCCTTCTAGTTCTGTTAAAGTATGCCTATTATACTCATTTCCGTGCTTTATGATTCTGATCTAAATAATTCCCTATTGCGAATGGCTTTCTGCAAATCGATCCCGGTAAATAAATAATAAGGATAAAATATTAAATTATTTATCGCGTTGCCTATTCCGGAAATTGAAAATGGTGGCATGTGTATTCGTTATATGAATCTCGACAATAATGCTAATGCAGACAAAATTTACTGTACTTTACTTTTCCTGTTAGGGTCTCCACGAAGTGCCACGAGGTTAATTAATAATCTTAATGTTTCCCCTATTTTCTAATACGTATATTACCTAAATGACTTGTTCGATTATTTACTTGAACTCCATTTAAGTATATTTAAGAGCATTTATTTCTGAACGTTTATTTATCATCTGAATTACTCCATGATATTATAAGTACCTAGTCAATATTTGCATGCAGAACATTATGATGCTTTTCAGAATTTTGATCATTCCTAGGACTCCCCTCTTTATAACAATTTCAATGTGACTGTGTAAATAGGTCATGTGCCTATATTATATTATTTATTTTTCTGATTTGTGATTCGGTTTTAAAGATACTGAAAAGGACATAACTACACTGATTCCGTTTGTCCATGTGTGAAAGGGATTCTAATCGTGTTTTAGTTTATAGGTATGAGGTATGATCCAAACGAGCTGATTGTAATATCTAACGGTTTTAAACTGTTTGTGTAAAGAATAGTTTTTATAATTACCTACCATTGTATTGTACCTGTAAGTAACTGTGTAGCATTATTTTGCATTGCCAAACTTCTAGAGATACGTGAGCTGATTTCAGCTAGGGTTTCAGTGAAACGCAAGTGAAGGTAACGTGAATGCCACGTAATTATAATACATCGTTAAGCCTTCTATGACTATAATTACACTACATAATAAAATTTTGTATTCAAGCAGTAAAGATAAAAAACTGCAGGGAGATGTGGATTCTAGGATTAATTTACAGGTGACAGTTTTACAATTCACTCTAATAACTGCCGGCCGGTACAGGTAATTATATATTCACCATTTAATCGCACGTTTGACGTTGATGACTGAACCCACTTGACATCTATAACAAAACTCGGCGAGTCGAGTGGTTTAAGCACGGAAATGAAGTTACGATAATGATGAATCGAGACTGCTTGAGTGGAACGTGAAATGAAAGTAAAATTCGTTCTGGAGATTATTATATCAAGTTATCCGTTATCATACATAGCTTTGTCGAGCAGTTCTACATGAAGAGGATGAAGAAGTATATAGTACAACAAAAACAAAAGTCAACAAAGATTATTATTATCTATACAAGCTATACGCATAGAATATTTCTCCTGATTTCGCTAGATGTTGATGGCTACATGAATTTATTATTTTAATCTAATCAACTGGATGACTGGGCATCAATTTAATACTATACAGTGAAGAGAGACTGCTGACAACTGAAAAGCTTTACTTTACAGTACTACCGCATAGTGTGCATAAAAAAAGCTTCAACTTGCTCGACTCGTCCTCCTTGGGATCCTTTCCTCCTTCCAGATTCGACCGCATAAAAACAATAGACCGACAGTGGAGAATTCAAAGTTGAACATCACTGACGTGCCTCATTTTGACGTTAATAAGCCAACCTCAAACTTGTGAATAGAAGGGAACTTATCGAAACGAACGAAACTACTATTAATACATACATAAACAGTCAAGAACAAAGAAAATGAATCAACTAAAATCCACCTTAATTTTTTTCACCCTTTTTCTAACAACTTTCCTCTGTTCGCCAACTTGGGCTTCGGAGGACGGCGAAAATGCCGGAAACGAAATTGGGAACGGATTCGGAAACCAATACAAATGGGTCAAGTTCGACGAAGCCTTTACAACGGCCAAAGAGGAAGGCAAGCCGGTGATGCTTCTCATTACCAAAAGCTGGTGTGGGGCTTGCAAATGTAAGATAAACATATTCAATTAATTTTGATGTTAGAATTATAGCATTTCATTGTTCATTTTCTATTAAGTTATAAAATACAGCTGTTTTGTATTAAAAAAATTCAAAAATGTTTTAACTGTGTGTAGTTCGCTATAATAAAAATGATCATATATTTTATTCTTTGACAACTAAATAGCATTGAAACCGAAATTTGCGGCATCAACGACCATTCCGGAATTGAGTGAGAAATTCGTGATGGTTAACGTAATTGACGACGAGGAGCCCAGTGAAGAGAAGTATAAACCGGATGGCGGATACATTCCTAGAATCCTGTTTTTCGGTTAGTCACTAATTATATACTTTAGTTGTACATTCACTAGTTCTAATTATTATGTATACTGGGAAATACTGCTAATTTTTGTTTAAAAGAGCACTCTGCATAAGTATTTTTATAATAATTGTAGCTATATTGATTGTTGGCGTTTTTACATGATTAAAATATTATATGATTACACATATTTGTAAATTACAGACAGTGACGGGGAATTACTGAATGTCATCAACGAAGGGGGTAACAAGGACTACAAATATTTCTACAATAACGACAATGCCATCGTTGATTCTATGAAGAGAGCATTGGCTGCCACAAAGAGTGAGGGGGATGTCACTGACGACAGTGCTTCTGTTGACGACACTGACTATGAACTTCGTGAAGAACTTTAAGTTAAAGTCGACCCAAGCTACCCGATTTATATGGATTATAATTTGAATCGTACTAATTTTTATTTTTATACGCTTAGCTGACACGTCGACGTCGATGCAGATGTGATGCCGGTACACGCGCATTTTATCCATTCCGTTTCAGTTACTGTCGTATTCTTGCCACTAATTACATTTTTAATTTTATTATAACTACTCCATAACATCACATCTACCATGTCATAACTCTAAAACATTTTAAATTATAAACATAGGTAATTAACACAATTTACCTAAGTACATAGAACTAGTAAGTTAATTTTATTAGCTTTCAGCTTGCAGCTTTTAATATTGAATGTAGATATTAAAAACTAATTGTTGTTTGCAATTAATCATTAAAGCCATCAATCACGAACTTATTACCGCCTAAAGTTTTAATAATTAGATACTTACCAAATATGAATGTGCTAATACATAACTATGATTATATGTAATTTGCATATTCGAGGATTATTCTGGATTCAAAAATAATAATTAATATTTAATTATACTACAAACGTAAGAATGAATAATGTTAACTAATACAAGGGTAACATATCCTCGATGATTCAAAATGAGCTAAATCCAAACCGCTTTGAAAACAAAATGAACAAAATCCACTTAAAGTCATGGACTAAGCTCATTTTGTTTTTAAGGTGTTTTGGAATTCATATTGGATTAGAACCATTTGGATTTACATCGCTCATTTTGACTTTTCATCGGCGATATGTAGTTAATTTAAAATTCTTGTCAACTCTTACAAAAATGCTTATCAGACTTTAAAACTTCAAATTGTGAACTACGTATTGTCTGTGTATTAATTAAATGCTCAAAACTTGTGCCTGTATAATTATAGGCATTTCAAACGGGTTAATTGTAATGAGTTGTATTTGAACTCAACGAATTAATTACAGGACAAATCAACTGTGGCAATTATTTCAATTATTACAATCACTGTAATAAACTAATATAAAATGTGAATATTTACCCACCTGACACCTATAATGTTAAAAAATTATGATTTCGTGATTTCAGCGAGTCTCTGAATTAGATGCTATTTTCATCTCGTCGGCCTCATACAGAGTACGAGGCCGACGAGATGAAAATACAATATGACTACACCACTACACGATCATACTGAATTGATGGAAAATACTATAATTTGAGAATTGAGAAATAATTATATATATACTATGTACATTTACTTCTGTAATGCACATGCCGTGTGGAATACCTAATTTTGTATAAGCTTCTTAAAGCTATCAATAATCAGCAAATCATCATAGTTAATTACTTTAATATTGGACATATTATTATTTTGCATGTACAAATCGGTATATGTCTAGCAAAAAAAATCATCAGAACATCGGATATAATTAGATATGTAGTAATTTTGTAGACTAATACAAAAAAATTAAGTACCTAATTGCATTATTGAATCGTAATTAAATTAGTTTTTGTTAACTGTATAGTTAAATATTGAATTTTGCCTCGAAAGGTATAGTTTGCTTCTTCAAAAGCTGATGTTTATTTTCGTAAACCTACGCGCGTAGGCCTACCAAATAAAGTTATGTAGTTTACTAAGAGCAATTTGAATACAGTAAATATTGTTGATATTAATAGGTATTATGAATGTGTAGTATGTAAGTAATTATACTCGTTCCTGGTTACAACTTTTCTCCGAGGGTACCAGCGAGTAACAAACAAGGATGGCGCTAGGTATCAAGGAATTTATGCAGACTCATTGGCAAATAATTACGTGAAATTAATAATTATCTGGCAATTCTAATTACGTTTGTAACTTTGTAAGGTATGTATCTAGCAAATCGTTATTCTAGATTTCTTAGTCGTCACTTTCTCTTGTCTCATTCTGTGTTACATTTATAGATATGAAGTTCGGTATTCCTGTTCAGTCGCCGCTGTCTCGTGCTCGTGTTCTTGTCTGAATTAATGAACTTCGGTTTGTTCAAAAAACACCATTAATTATCGATTTTAAGTAGCGTTCCATTCCAGCCTGTTATTATTCCGTTCCTGTGACTGTGTGGATACCTAACCGGAGAAGTAAGCTAAATGTTAAAAGTTGTCAACTTTACACGTAAAGAGACAAGGTTAATCAGATTAATCAGTTAATCTACAGTCAGCTACTCAAACATTCGACATGAGAACATTTTCAATTTTTAACTAACAGCTAACTGTCGGACAGCTAACTAAAGGAATTGCAAAAATAGCAAGTCTTACCAAAGTAATATCCTATTTTGTGTTACTAATTCCTGCTGTTATTTCAGTCACTAGTACTAGGGACAGTAGGGACTCATTTTTTGTTGTTAGTTTTGAGTTTAGTTGAAGTGGATCATTTTCAATTTTCAAACGATAGATGTAGGCTTGGATTTTCTTTATTACATACTAGGAGACGAGGTAAAAATAAAATGAAGGATTGGTAGTTTGGTAGGGTATAGTTTTCGTTTTGAAAGCTATATTTAATTTTTCGGGAATAAACTGAGAGTAATAAAGGACGAAGGTGAAAGGTTTAGTTATAAAACCTAGAGTAAAATTAATCCTGGTTCTGGTTCATTGTTGATTGCAATCCTCCCTCAACCTCAACCCAGCAGATTTGAGATCAAGCAGATAGCAGAGCAGAACCAGTAGAGTCAGAGTACGGAGTACGAAGGCAAGTTCAACTCTGGTTTTCGCTCTAATATACTTTTTGCTGACAGTTATTAGTGTTAGACATTGATTACTGTATTACTATTTTTTAATTACGATTTATTCATTTCACAGCAGCAGTATGAATGAAATGACAATTATTGGGTACTGATTCGCGGTTTTCTCTACCATTATATGTAGCGTGTGTTTTCTACCCAAAAACCTCTACCCAACCCGACTATAGCGTGTGTTCTCTATCCAAAATCCTTCTCTACCTGACTGTAGCGTGTGTAATTTATTTCGAAAGTTTCGCATTCGTTATTTCGGTTTCGCAAACCAAGATAAATTTTGTTTCCTACGAAACAAAATTCAAAATTTCTATCCCTAAGTCTAAACGTGCAACATTGGGTGCACGATTTTGAAGTAGGTAATTAGGGTAGATTGAGGTAATTGTGATAATCGCCTAATTGTGATCATTTGAAATTAAGGTATGAAAGCACGTGTAAATAATTTCACCTCTGCCGTTTTTTAGAAGTACATACTCTGGAGAAT
>JAAXYX010002345.1:0-17906 GCA_036851915.1 Ptenothrix huangshanensis
ATACCTACTACACTAGGTATGCTTCAAATTGCGTTTGACCCCATAAATTGCACGCAAGCTCAACAGTTGACGAAATAATTAATTGACGATGAAGACATCATCAGATATTGAGGAGATATTTAGAGCTACTCGTTCTTCAAATTAGTAGCTGCCAAAAGCTGCATTAATTATTCAGTACTTTTCCAGCTCATATGGAGCGGTCATAAATTATGTTACGCCAAAAAGGCTGATTTTTACACCCCCCCCCCCTCTATGTTTTTTTGATTTTTGTTCTTTTCTAATGTTTACATGTCTAACTGTAACTCCAAATTTTTACTCCCTCCCTCCTCATTGTTATATCAATTCGGACAGGTACCGAACCTATGGTTTGATTCAATACGGAATAAATTCCAATTTTACCTACCTTACCTATGTTACTGTCTCAATTTAAATACTGAATACTGTGAAATGAAATAACCAACTAACACAACGCAAATTTTCTGTATCAAGCTTAATAATTTTTAGGTAATTAAAGTTTCTGTATTACGCTTATTAATTTTCAGGATAAAACGTAGGTACCAAAGAATGAAGCAAATAATAGATCGGAACAATCTTGCTATTGCAATCCTACCTTCGTGCTCACCACAATTCTTTTCTCTATTGAATGTTGTGTACAACTGTTAGTTATATATTAGCTTCCAGAGTTCAGAGTATACACATCGTTGACGTTGCAAAGCATAACATTCTCTGAAATTTCTCATAACGTTAGGAAAAAGATGTTAAGTTTTGCACCTTCAATGAATGTGTTCGAGCTTTCCAGAAGTATATTTCCCGTGTAGGTGTTGAAAGGCAACATGAGGAACGACATAACACCCAAGGGTCACAAAGTGACTGCAGCTAATAAATCAAAAGTTTCTTCCCGTACATCAGGGCTTCTACTCTTTTTTTACTAGTGCTAATACTAGTTATTTCAAATAGTTCTACTGTATGAAGTTAGTCACATTTGATTAGTAATTAGATGTTAGGGATTAGCTGCAAATTGGATAGGGAGAAGGTGCCTAATTGTAGCTGGTACCTGAAGATGGTCACCAACTGAGTAATTATGGATGGGTCACCGAAAGTATGCTTTTTTGTAAACCCCATTATAGAATGGTAAAAATATCGGCCTTGTCTATAGCATATAATACTCAGCTGGTAGCCACCTTTAGGTACCCTGTACCTAATTAATGGCAATTAATTGAGACATAAGATGCAATAATAGGATAAAACACGCATACTCCTTTTTCACGATTCCAGTTTATTCTTCACAAAAAAACGTTTGATTTCTCAAAATAGACAAGTAAAGCACACTAGATTTGTTTGCACCAGGCCACTATACATTTCTACAGGGTCTTATTAATCCAAACATAACAAAAACTCAAGTACTTGCCGTTCTATCTAATGTAGCGTCCTTTCAAAGCAATGTATAGAAAACGTTAGCAAACTTACACGGACGTGTATTTAGCTGTAATGCAACTAGTTTATTACCTACACATTATGATTAGTTTATTAAGTCGAACAGGAACAGAGTCACAATTAAACATACACTACCAGACTCGAAGAAAATTATGTTGAACAATTCACGGAGGCACGTTCGCATTTGTTATCTGTAAATGCTATCTTCGTAATATAGTAATCTTGAACATTAGAAGGACTGGTGTTTTCGTCAAAGCTGAATCCGCTAAATTACTCCTTAGTATACTAGATGTTGTATCATTATTGATTCCACTAGTTTGGGCATTTTATTGGACACAATTAATCGATTTCGATTATTTTAACCGCGAATACACAAGTTTTAGCTTAGGAACGCTATTAAGATACATCCAAAATTAAACAAGATGTGGAAGGGCTTGTGATAATTAATGACTTTCTCACCAGAAAAAAGAAATTTGAATTATTAGTATTAGTCGTTTCCCAAGTCCAACTATTATATACTTTATTTACCGTTTTTACAAACTTGAATAGAAAGCTTCACTAGACTGCTTACCATTTGTCATCCAATTGCACAAGTACAAAGTCATTATCTTTTGGTCTCAAACTAGGCAGTGTAATTCGACCAGAACCAATTCGATTTATTGAACCGGCATAACTTTCCAAACAAACGGTAGGTATATTTTAAACAAAGAACTGGGATTCAGCAATCAAAATGAAACTAAGTACTTCGCTTAATAGAGCGTATTATCCTCTAGTTAGATATCTAAAAGTTGTATAAATATCGGAAAGTGCTGCAAAATTAAAAACATCGCATACGTAGCATCAGATCGTGAGAAATTATTGTATGGTTATTATTGTGAGGAAGAAAGAATTAGCACACCCGTTTTTTACTGTTATTTTTGCTGCTTCAAATGTAAGCCAAGCCCTACCACGTGAGTACAAAATGCGTAGGAAGTATTTATACGTACAAAAGTTATGAATATTCATTAGCGTACTCTGTACTAAATTTTCAGTTTATACTAAGCAATTTCATAGTTTTACATCTATACATACTCCAAGTCCAGTTAATTGTGTGTATTATTTTAATTGTTTATTATTTATATAATTGTTCTCTCATAATGGCGACGTAGTTAATTATATACAGCATAGTTGATTATCAATTTGATATCTACCAGTAGCTTCAATTAGCAGTATCAAGAATAGGCATTTGTAAATATGTATTATTTTCGTAAAAATTCAAACATGGACAGCATTTTGATTTGATTCATTTTCATTATATTATTCAGTGCAAGCCTTTCAATTCTGTAATCAACTGTCATTGTGTCGTGAAGGAAAATAACACAGTAGTAACAACAGGTTACTATCATACATAACATACTTATGTTTGTCTTCGACCATAGAATGTAGTTAAGCGTTCATATTTATTTTTTTACTAACTTACATTTCCTTGCATTTCGCATAAATAAAATTCATCATGATAATAATAATAATAGTAATAATAATAGTAATAATAATAATAATAAATTTTGTATAGTAGTTTAACAAAAGAATGATCACACATGGATATTATATACTGTTACGTTGCAGCATATCAAGAGATATAGTAATAATTACTTATACACCATAGACACATCATGTACCGTACATCAATGCCTACAAGTACCTTTACTCATAACGTAATTAACAAATAATTATTATACTTAAATAGCTAATACCTGTACATAATCTACGATCTGGCAATAAGTCTCATAATGTTAAGTACCTAGTAGTAATAATAACTGCTATTATAATTATGCTTCCCTTTTGTATCTCAATATTATTAGGTTTAATAAATGTATACGAAGGTACATTGTTATATTATGGCATCGGCATATTATTATAATGTTTCAATTATTCCCTTCTTTCTCTGCACTATTATTTTTTATCACCTTTACATAACTACTTGTGTCTGTATTGTAGCATTATATTATCATTAGTTATTTTCTCAAGTACATTTTCATTACCCATCTATGCTTATCACTACTTATAGTTTAACTTAAGCCTAACAAATCTTGTAGATCAATTCAAACTTAAACAAATTTCAATTCAATTTCTTGCCTTCGATGCCTTCGATGCCTTATCTAAGTAATTCATAACTTAGTGTACATTTAATGCTTATGTAATTATAATTACTGATGATATATTTACAGTGATTGTGACAGCACTGTGAAAGCGTTGTATATGCAAAATAAAGTTCTACAAAAAATTAACATTATTCTTACAAACATGACTGATACTGATCATTAAATTGGAACTCCTTTAACTATAATTCATCGACAGTAAGCTCCTTGACCAAAAGTTATCGCATCGTTTCCATACAATTCTATAGCATTGCTACTGGTAATTTCCACTATCACCACTATACCAAAATACAACATACAACATAAATGCAATGCAATCACTCAACTTTTATATAATACTTGGTATAATAAATTATGTACATTAAAAAGTTCTTGCTTTTTCACAAATTCATGATTAAATGTAGGTTCAGATATATATACATATGTATATATATTTATGTATATACCAATATTTTCCTCTTATAAATCGTATTTTTTAATCTACCTATCCCATTCTCGCTGGAAAATGCTTAACAAGATAGGGATCGGATTTCGAATAATAATTAATATAACATTGTTAGATCTTCACATGACTATAGGCTAACAAACTATCTGAATCAAAAAGGTCTTCAACTGACTTTCTCCAAAAGAATCTGAAAAAATTACAAGAAGACAAATCAAATTATTTCCACCTTAGAACTAAAATAAAGCACATCTTCATAATTTGCGAACACCCATTTTTGGCGTAACCTTTTGCTCTAAATCCCTAGTACCTAGTAGGTATATGTATATGCACCTAGGAGTGCTCATCAGTTTGCGACGTGTCGAGAATATACATATATATATAAACATATTTACCGTGCGCTATGAAAGATAACAGTGAGTATACCCATTCAGTTTATTCTAAGCAGGGAAACCATCACCATATCTACACTGACTGTGCCTGATTTACGATAAAACAGATTTATGGGTTGTTTAAGAAGAGAATTAATTTGCAATTACGACTCCTTCCTACTGTGTCTTGTCTCTCCTCAAACGCTGAGACAATGTTGGTTTTGCTGCCTTCCTTAGTAATAGCGACAAGGACAAGGTTCCAATTTTATTTTAGTTTCCATGAAACTACCCATTTCCCTACATCGTAGCGTAATCATAATCTAACGTAACATCATAAAAACTTTAAGAGAACATTTTATGAGTCACACAATATTGAAAGAAGAATTCAGTATCTACAGAGAATCAAGCACGTGTCTAAGTACGCTCTGAGCACAAAGCATTTAAGGCGTTCCAAATTTGGAGCTTTTGACAAAAACCCACGCACAATATGTGCCATGATGTACTCTGACTGTGCCTGAAAATAATAAAGGAGAAAACCGGGATTCACACGAGAGACTTTCTGGGCGATCATGAAAATATATTTGAAGATACATATCGTCGTTGAAGATTCAAACCATGCTATACGCTGTTCGTCTTGGAGTGCGTATAACATGGTTTGCATCTTCAACGACGATATGTGAGTATTATTCTGGGAATACACTTCGGAAGCACTCATGGAATGTTCGACAGGAATGCCAGACTAAGGATATCTCAACTTGATATCCGCTGGGAACATTGTGTTTTGAGTGTACATGGCAGTCCAACTAAACCGTAGAAAATCGTGCTTGGTTCTCCTTCTCTTGCTTTATTTTCTAAGCCCCTACCAAGACAGATAATGATCATCTAGAGCTTGTCAGTTGGTATACTACATGAATAAACGATATAAAGGATGCGAGCAGTTTAAAATCATGGCAAGTCGTCTCTTGCGTAAAATTATAATCAAACCGTCATCGACAGCAACGGAATGCCGAAGTAATTAAATCCTGGATGAATGACAACTACAATGCGTGTATGTGCGAACGTGTAAACAAGCATTGGCAGCATTAAGGTAAGAATGCACTACAACCTACAACTACAAGTATGAAGAAATCGACAAGGCAATTACCTCACTGAGTATGACCCAGTTTTCGCTGGTATTCTTCAATGTAATACGGACAGCATGTATAGGATTGAAGGTATCTGGAACTTGACCGTCAAGCACCCCGAGCTCGTCGAATTCATCTGTCAGCCAATTTAAAAAAACTTTGCTACATACATAGTAATTATATTCACACAATTCACCAGCAACCATAAATGACGTGTACTACACACAGGAAGTCGGTTTGAGGTCGAATCCAACCTTTTAATAATTCCGGTTGCATACACAAACCTACAATTGACGTGCATAATACCTATGTATTACCTACGTGTATTTTACAGTCAACACTTTTGGCACGAAATGTTTTGGTAAAGTTAAACCCAAACAGTGTCAAGATTGCACAAGTAACGTGTAGATCGAGTTCAAAATATGTGTCAATTTGCATGAGTCTGAATTTAATTTGAATCAATTTATTATTTCATTCCGAGGAAAAATACATATCTATAAGTATGTATTCTCAATTTTAAGACAGTCCAGTTTTTGCAGCTTTTCTGTGTGCATTTACAACCAAGTCAGTATTTCTCCTCTACATACATATACCTACATATCTTCTTTGGAAAAGTCTACAGAGCATGCTCCGGTATAATTATTTTTATACCTTAATGTAATTTTAAATGTTATAAACTATTTATGTTTTCTCTATCCCATAAAAAGAGCGCGTAGCTACCCAAAGTACAACTGTCGCTAAGCATCAATCAATTATGCATTTGATCAATAAAAGGGGAACAACTGCACTCAAGAAAAGAATATCCAACAGTTCAAATTCAAATAACATACAACTATCAACTTGTTGCTCGTCCTGTTCTGCTTGAAAATAAAATATTAAAATTAAAACAGGAAAATAAATCTCTTTCGGAACTTTTGCCGCAGACATTATAGTAACTAACTTCAGCTCCTGACGTTACATAGGTCTCCCTTTGTACTAAGAACTCCTAAGAATACAATATACCTAACACGGTTCCAAAAAACTGCCTTGAATTGAAAAAGAAAATTCCGCTGTTTAAGGGCTAAAGTTATCATTTTAATTTGTACGGGCATCGATCAAGTTCAGCGGATTTGCAATGCCTCTAAGCCGCTTTCTCATGTAGAGCTCACGGACGAAATGTAATTTTCCTTTTTGAACTTGATGAGGGTCTTCTAAGTTGAAAATAATTGATATTATTCGGGAGCATCTAGTTGAGATTGAAATTGTAAACCCCTTAAAAGATTAAACCCAATTTGGAAGAGGGAGATAATGCTGAATATTTAAATAATTGCTCAAGTTTCAAACTTTATTTGAGTAAAACCTTATCCTAAATTGAAATCGTTTCCAGTATAAAAGCAGCAGCGAACCAGGAGGATCCAATACCTTAAAACCTGGGTGCAAAGGTACTTCGCAATGTAAACAAAATGACAAGTGATATCGCAGATAACTTGCATAATATATTGGTATGGATCTTCTACATTACATAGGGGACACATTCACAAATATGTCATCTACATAATCAACATCTAATGTTTCCCGACATGGCATCTTCAGAACATTTTGACATCTGTAATGGATTGAATCACAAGATTCTGCGTAACATCTTTGAAACATCTAGTGAGATGTCATTTATGAATTCATATCTATAATCGTATGTATGTACAAGCTGTAGGAACTTTTTTTCAGTGTGCACACCCGTTGTTTTCCAGAGGCATTCATACTGAATTTGGGAAAGAACCAGAAACCAGAGAGCGAAAGAGAGAGAACGTGTGCGGATAAGGTAATCCTTATCTAGAACAATAAAAAGGTTTTATAGCCGCTTTAATACCGAGAGAGCATACCTATAATAACATAGCCGTCTTTGGTAACGACCGCCGTTGAACCAGCAACTCGATCGAGTGGATTTGCAGGTAGTATCTCCAGCGTAGCGTTGTGTAGCTTATCCGATGGATGTTCTGCATTCCCACTTATAAATCTATAACTATGAAATAAAGAAATACGCACACAAACTCAAAAAACCTTGTTCTCTTCACTTCTACACAACAAGCTAAACTTTCACCGAATAAATAGATTGTCTTTCGTCAGTCCAGGTTTACTCCACTCCTATAGAACTTGACTCTATGAAGCAAATACACATATTCTAAAACACAACTTGACAGCAAGACCAACGTTTGGCATTTGTGTGAATGAACAATAACTAAATTTTTTCATATAGTTTTGCTTCGGAGGATGGAAGGAAATGGAAAGACCTGCATTCAAAGTATGAATACCTAAGTACAGCAATAAGCAAAATCAAAAGAATAACGCAGAAAATATAAAAGTATGATACGGCAAACTCCGGTTTCTCTCGAACTCGAAAATTCAAGAAGAAGTATTCCGTAGTTTATTCTTCGTGAAGCAAAGATTAAAGCAACCAAAGGAAATGAGCAACACAGCCATCTGGAAAAGATGGAAGAGCATAAAAAAGGAAAGGATGGGGCAACTGGAAAACAGATTCGTCCATGGTACAGATGCACACGAAGCTCACGGTTTCATTAAAATTAGTCAATTCTCCTGTTCTGCCAATATTCCCCATCACGTGCAAAATTTGTATAGGAGAGCAACTCATCTCAACTGCCAGTCTCAGGAGCAGTGGTAGGTACTCCAACTTTTTCCACCGAGGTTTTTATACCATTACAAAGCGCTTGAGGATTACAAGGGACTTTGGAGGTTGGAAGTTGGGAGGTTGAAAGGTAATACGGAAAGGCGATGGAACCGGGCTCCGAACCCGCACCACTCCACACTCAACTGTCACATCTTTACTGAGAAATTAAAAGTTNTTGAGGATTACAAGGGACTTTGGAGGTTGGAAGTTGGGAGGTTGAAAGGTAATACGGAAAGGCGATGGAACCGGGCTCCGAACCCGCACCACTCCACACTCAACTGTCACATCTTTACTGAGAAATTAAAAGTTGTCGGTGTAAAAAGTAAATCAGACTGCTTTTGTTCTTTAAGTGGTGGGCAAACTTTAGACTTCTCTGTGCCCCGCA
This sequence comes from Ptenothrix huangshanensis, assembly GCA_036851915.1. NCBI lineage: Eukaryota > Metazoa > Arthropoda > Collembola > Symphypleona > Dicyrtomidae > Ptenothrix > Ptenothrix huangshanensis. The sequence goes on from JAAXYX010002345.1 coordinate 8,557, forward strand.
AACTCCAGTCAACCAAAGCAAGCGGAGCAAGAAAACTAACAAGTAAGTTTAAGGCCAAACATCATACACTCGCACACATGTATGGATAACGGATTGATGGAATCATGGAGAAGTGAATTATGGTCTGCGTCTGCATTCTATCAGTGGTTCTAATCAATGGAAACTCACAACTCACTCACAAGAGCCTCCAAGTGCTGGACTGTCAATGCCAATCCAAGCGCATATTTCGAGGCAACGCAGAGCTCAGAAGCAAGTGCAAGTTGGCTGCGACAAGCAGACAGCTTAGAAGATAAAGAAAGCCTTGTCAAGTATAATTATAGAGTTTTTCACTTGGACTGACGACGAGAAAGTTATGAGAGCTCCAGCTTTACGCGGTATGACATGAATGGAGAAAATGTAAAATGAGAAGAATCTGACGTTGATCTTTTCTTTCTTACTTTGTCAAACGGATGGGAAGATCGAATGTAAATTTGATTGTATCACCAGCCTCGGGAGCTAAACCCCAAAAGTAGTTCTTCCCTTGGTACGCTTTCTCCAATGAGAATTTCCCATAGTGTTTTATTGAACTTTCGACTTTAGCAGCTGGATTGTCATGCCGAGTGAACAATTCCAATTTTCCGAATTGCCGATCCTGTGAGAACAATACAGAAGATTCAATGATACACATACTATAGAGAATACAGATACAAATACAGTCTGTGTCTACTAGTGCACAGCCGGTTAAACCCATCGCCCATCAAGTGGAGACAGACTGAACGAGAGCAATTTCATAAGTACGAGTTTGTTTGAACATGGTGCTCGCGAGGAGAGATCGGACAGCATGGATAACTGTACACTGGAAAATCTAAATGCGACTAAAAGTCACAAACTTTAATCATATAATATAACTACGAACGCATCTAATGTCCAGGTAAAAGGCATCTAAACCGCATCTGTGTAAGACACATCACGCCTCTCAATATGAGTTTCTGATGCAGTTTTACCTGGACTTTGGATGCGTTCATAAACAGCGCTGTAAAATAGGTTTCGAGTTTGTGGAGTTTAGATACACGTTTTCCTGTTTTAAGATGATCTAGTTTTTACAGTGTACATGCACGGTCTATATTACAGATTAGAAAGTGAGGGAGAATGGACGGACAGAAACATGGTGTATGGAGGAGTGTTGCATAGCCAATTCAATCCTCACGTCTCTCCAATTCTATTATATCTGGGTACTTTTTCTCTAATAGCGCATCACTGCCTCCATTACAGTTTAAATGAAAGACCAGGAAAACCAACTCAATAAATACGAGAATACGAGTCGAGGGGAAGAAATAAAAAAATGACTTACTTTGAGCTTTTGCACTTTCCCATTCAGAGATGACACCATACCAATATGTTGAAAGAGTGAAGGTTTATAATGGATCCAATGTTTGTTCAGCTCTCGAATGCAACGTTTCTAAACCACAATAACGAAAGCCATCAATGTAATGCCAAGGCGGAGGTACATGTGTAATATCAGCCAAAAAGAAATTCGCCAAAAGGAAATTTTTTCATCGTAATATGCTTGAGTAAGCAAGGAAGCCAGATACAGACAAACACTCGCAGCACAAAAGCTTAATGAATTATCTTGAAAATTCCTGGAAGACTCACATGTGAATAGTCTAACTTGCAGTACTTAACACTAAAAAAATGAGAAAGTAGCCAATCTCCAGGTTTATCTTGGTAAAAAATTAGAAAAAACTCTATGAGCTTCCATAAGTCAGAGCTTCGGAATAATTTCCCTGGAAAACAAAGACAAATATTTCATCTTTCAATAAAAACCGCAATTCTTGGAATACATGAACCGTTTTATGAAGGAGGTAACGAGGACGATGACAATGGAATTTCGAATTTCTGTCGAACCTACCAATAAATCCCAATTGGCAAAAATCAAGCATAAACCAGTCTCGTTTCTTCATGGAGTTTTGCAATGCAAATGATTTCATAGTATTGACAAATCCTTTTTTGGAGAGGACGTCATCCTCAATTTGGACGTAGTACGTGCCTCGGTGCTGTGCATACATCATTAAATAAGCATAGTCCAAATTCTGCTTCGTTCTCCATCGAGTTCGTTCATCCGAGTCACCCAGAGTTCCTTTTATCGTCTTAAAATCTGGGTAATAATTAGCCGAGGGTGCAATTATTTCTATTAATCCCGACTCCACATCTCTTTTAAACCTAATCGCACAAACAAACAAATTCCATGTCAACTTTTACACTCGAGACAATTTGTTCGAACGACGACAACTCCAGTTCAAGTTGTTCCGCTCTAATCGTATAAATGCAAAGTTTACTCTTCATCGACTCATCAACTTACTGTTTGGTAATTGAATTGACGGTTGTTTGTACGAAAGACACGTCGGATTCGGCAATAAAAACTACAACCAATGTATCATTCTTTTCCGAAGGAAGCATCGAGTTAATCAAATTTTGCAAAGTTGGAAGGAGGTAACTCTGAGTTGGACGTTTCACCGTTGGAATTCCTACCACTAATGACACTGCTTAGAGCACATCCCCGAAAAATGAACCGGGCAGGCAGAAGACAGAGGTTTCATGAAAGGACGAAAAAAACCAAACGACCTCCGTCTTAGTCACGTAATGTGGCAATTAGGGAATTGCGACTTTAAGCAAAACTTTGTGGTTGTTATAATTATGTGTGTGTGTGTGTAGTTGGAGGCAAGTGGGAAACTGTAAGATGTGGTAAAGCAAATACAAATAGTACGAGGGAATGAGTTTCAATTCAATTCTCTTACCACCCTCCCGCTCTTTGCCGATAGTTAGGGCCGGCACTAAAGCCTCGTCATAATCCAACAAATAAGGCAGGGCATTGTAAATATTCACGGTTTTAAGGCGATTTCGAACTAGTAAATTTTGTGAATTCAGTCGGCTCAATTCCCCATCCCGAGCCAGTCCTCCCGAAGTGGAGATGCCACGAGACTCTTCTTTCCCCATCATTAAAATCTCTCCTCGTAATGATCGTATTGCCGCTTCATATTCCGTCACGTGCGTTTCTAGCGTTGCTAGAAGTCGCAGAATTTTCGTCTCTTGATCTTCATCTGGAATTTACATGAAACGATCAAACCCCGGACTATAATCAATCACTATCATTCCGTCTGCCTAACAATGCTATTTGACTGTAGGACCGGTAAGCTCGTGTGGAGGACGGGAAAAGTACTAAGCTTGGAAATCAAGTATGTAGCAGGTAGGCTGAAGGAACTGGATGGCTGAGGGAAAGATAATGATCTATGATGAGAATAAATCTCATTTTCGCTCAAAAGATCTCAAAAAAGTGCTCTCAAGTCAAAAGTGATCCGAAGCCAAAGCTTCCCTACATGAATAAAACTCAGTCTATTATTAGATCCAGCATCTGGTCCTGATTAACAAAGAACGCACGGGCCATAAAGCTGACGGATGAAAATGAAAGAGATGGATACTTTATACAGACAAATAATATGAGGAGTAGGAGTTGGAGTATGGAGTAGGAGTCGGCTGAAACGTCATATCTGATAGGAAACACAGAGGATGTGTGATCATGTAGTACAGCAAATGCAAATTGAGATATTTAAATGCTAGAGAATGCTGGAGAGGGATCTGTAGTAATTTTGCGCACCGGTCGATTGTGAATGCCAGAGACTTTGTATTAAACAAAGTAAGACGATTATAACGGCCACGGCTGCAATTCTGTGTGGAAACTGCATACTCTATAATATCTACTAAGGATGTGGTCTGAACAGTAATGCGACGTCATCGGCTGGCTTTGTCTATTCAAATTTTAGACTCAAACGTGGAAATCACAGGCTCTTGATCGGAGATTAATCAGACTGAGACATGTAGAGGTAGGTGAAGGAGTGTGTGTGTGTGCACGGCCACCAGATCCGAGTGGGCACATCGATAGGGAAGTTTGATCTGCTCAGAAAAATAGACGAGGAAGCGGAGAGAGGAGTAGGACGTAGTTAGTAATCCGGGATGAAAAGCAGTTAGCTCCTCCGACAGGATCCTTCGTACGTGTCTTCAATACACCGAACCGAATCGCACCGCACCGCACCAGCAGACGAAAAGTCTTGAAGCCACTTTTTCTACTTCTCAAACTTCTGTCGGCTACACAGCAGATTCTTCAAAAACCTGCTGGGATTGTCTCACATGGTTAACGACCTAAACTCCATCCTGGTCCAAACATTTCTCATCCAACGTTGTTCGAACGCCTCTCTCTTTCCAGCACCGTCTCTGTCTTACTCCATCTGCAAAGTCACAATCATACGAGACTTTCTTATGCACACGTTCTACCTCATTTTCCTCCAATTCTTACGCATCCTACTATTTATTCTCGTACTCATCCAATCTTATTTACATAACACTCATATTCACTCGTATCAACTTCCACGTCCACCCCCCCCCAGCTCCCACCCTTTCTCTTCTGTAGTATGTAGTAGCTATGTGTACTTCTCAATGCCAGTGACCAGTCAATTAGCAATTCTATAAATACTACCCACAACTCACATCAGTGGTCACCGGTACACCCATAATTCCATGAGTAGGTGCATCCGAACATTTTAAATTCCGCTCCCCACTCTTTCCCCTTCCCTACTTCCCTTTCATCAGACACGGTACATTACGTCGAAATTTCCGACAAACCACTAAATACCACTACTAGTTATCTTGAAATGTCGAAATAAGAAAATGGAAATCACCCTAAAACTCACTTTAATCATCACATGCCATCCTGGATTCAATACTACTTGAATCACGATACTCTGCCAGTTCTAAAAGCAGTGCCTAGTCGAGAGTAATTACATAAAGTGTACGACTTACAAACTACTTGGATCATGTACAACCAGTGATTCCCCGGTTACTCATTCATTACACAAGATCCGTATCTTTAAACATGCTTTTTCTTCTACTTTTCTACTTAAGGTTCCAGCACTCCTTCCTTCTTCCACAATTTCGTTGAAAGAGAAAGGAAGCTATTCTCGGTATCAGAGCCTGCCAGCGGTTCCTTGATCGACGAATCATCCATCTTTGAAACAATCAATCACTCAAACTTCACTTTCGCGTATCGTATACATCCCTTTCGATGAACCAACAATTCCAAACAATTTATTTCAACTGGATAAAATGAGGTAAAAAATAGCCTAGAAAGAGAAGAAACATTTTCTAGATTTAGAACAAGCGTGCTACATTTCCTTAATTGCAGTGAATGCAAGGTACCGTGAGTATTTGCGTAGCTTGAATTACACGGTGTAATTACATTTTCTGTTATCTCAATTTCGAAGGCTGGGCTGACTAAAGGAGTCAGTGGAGGAGGAAAAGGAGAAGATAGCAGCAGGCTGTAGCAGAGACAGAATCGAAAAGAGAAACCTACATCTGAAATAATTTAACTAGAAGCATAAAAAAAAATACCGTCACCAGCTGCCAACTACATACAATTACGTTTAAGTAAACATGCTCATCTTGGATTTTGCGTAGAATACTGAACTGCATGCGTGTCATTTTCATTTCATTTGTTTTATCACTCCTATACATTCTCTCCGCCCCAACTTATCTTTGATACGTATCAGCAATTTAATGGTAAATAACAGCGATTATGTCAGACACAACTCTAGATAAAAATACAAACACATTTACACAATTGGATACTTTATCTTGGGCCGTACGTCCACGTACATTACATCAACTGCTATCCATTGATCCGTCCCTTCTGCACACTCTTATCCCATCAGTTCGTCTGACATCTCAACCTATCTCAATCTATCGCAATCGCAATATATACCCCTTGTAATTACTACTACAATCCTCGCTTTCTTTCCATATCCAGCCCTATAATTACATCACATCTACACTCGTACGGAGAACCTACCAACATACATACAATCTACCCATGCACTCTGTTCCAAAGAATCCCTTTCTCTCAACGCATCAAATAATTATGCAATGGAAACAACAAATAGAAGGCAATCTAATTAATCCAACTCTAATCATTGCACCATGCTATGCCAGATCTAGATGAAACATGAACCAGAATAAATTCCAAAATAAATTGCACCAAATCCAAATACGAATCATTACTTAGAACGATTCTATCAAATAAAACGCCAACTCATGATCATGATATTGAACTTGTTACAACTACAACGCGTAGCTCGAAACGAATCAAAGGAACAGAAAGGAACAATGCGCCAATCAAACGAATTTATTTGCCACATAAATCATTCAGAACTGAAGTGACGTGTGTACATTGTCATTGTCAATACCTATTGTGTATTGAAAGGTAATAACGCCAAGAAACCATCTCACACCTTGCACACTTGTCATTCCCAAGACTACCAAGACCAAGTACCAACATCAGTATCAATATTAATTCCTGAACGCCTACCTTCTCCACTTTCCCCATATACTATGACGTAGCCGTGACAAAATATATGCAAATGTGCATTAGTATAATTATAGGTGTACACACACTACGACACTACCACTACCACTACCAGTTGCCACTTATGTAGTTATAGATTGTTATTTATTGTCCTCCTGCCTACTGCCGCCGAAAACAAACCAAGTACGAAGACGCAATTAATTTTCTTCCATTCGTTTAGACAATCACCTGCTAGTTGTTTCTGTCTCTCTACCACTTTCCTTTTTTCCAAACTCCATTACAAACAAGTTGATTCTTATCGCTCTATCATACTATCACACAAGTAGGACAGTGACATAAGACCCAATCGTCTAGATAGGAAACTTTGGTAAATCTATGTAGTACGGAGAGAATTGCATGTCGATTCAATTCCACTGTAAGTTATCAAAGTAGGAAGACAAATAAAAATCAGTTTCTAAAATGTGGAATGTGTGACAGCGTGAGAGTTGGACTGTTTATTCTTTAGTGCCGTATCTGGACAAATACAGATATCGAAATTATGTGTACTCCCATCCTCACACAGACACACACTCAATTCATCTACTCACGGTTTATCACTTCCCTAGCCTTCTCTGATTCGATAGTTGGTTCACTTGGCACTTGAATTCATTCCAATTTGTTCCCGACTCACAATGTTCATGATCACGGTGTCTGCTCGTTTGGAAGAATTCACACTCGTACTCAGTCACTCCAAAGCATACCTTGATGGGACACATGGACGTAGACATAGACTTTGATCGTGTGTATGTGTGTATGTGTGTATGTCTGTGTGCTGGTAAGGAAAGGCATACGCGAAACGCTTTTTAAGAGTCATAAGAATCCCGAGTACACAATCATTGCTAACTATAACACGATTATCCGTCTGCTCCTCTACTCCTTCCACTTGTCCTTCCACATCTATGTACTTCCACCTCTACATAATATGTACTCTGCCCATGCACGTGGTAGCTTCGATTCCCGATTTACATAACGCCTCACAAACTTTTCATTTTCTTGCCACAACCCAAACTTTCTCATCGTAAATACAGATATGTAGACAAGGGTGCACATATATCGCCACTATTTATCATGGATGAAGTGACAATGCAAATTGCTTCTACGGCTCCTCCGAATAAATCGCTCTCTCCTTATCTCCCCAGAATAAGAAACAAGAATAAGAATTCTCACTTGCTCCTTGTACACATTACTAGTTACCAAAACTGCGCAAAACTACCACCAGACTTTTCACATACTTTCCTACTCTTCCCCTTCTACTCCCATCATCTGTCTATATATTAGTTTACCATTTAAACAAACTTGCTCATTCCACTCATCCACATGCCATCCTCTTCCTCCCGTACTTGCTAGACCTTATTCATAAATAATACATTCCACAACTACCACAATATACACAATATAACATGTATAAAAATATCTACTCATCCCCAACTCACGGCAGACAGCAGTTAAAAACAGCAAAAAGACGACTGCAGCTAATTCCAAATGAGTAGATCTATGTGGTCTGCCTGTCGGCATAAACCATTTTTGTAGCACCAATAATTACCAATTAGAACTACTGTCGTCTGCCCTTACGTTAGAGCTTCTACGTCCTACAGGTCGACCGCAGAAATGCTCACACGCTGCCACTTAAACACTTTACTATACCGTACCCACATTCTCATATAGGTACCTACTTTGAAAGAACAACATGCACTATAAAGATGTCTATAAAGAGAAAGCAAGGATTTTGCTCAAAAATCCACACTCCCAGAACATCACCATTTTCACCCCGACCAATTTTGAATAGCTACTTCACACGCTACAAAAACTACGATATACAACAAATCTACGGAGATTGAATTAAAATTGCCACTACCAATTCGAGTATCCACACAATCGTATGTCGTCGGTTATGGCGTGCACCTTGGTATAGGATGTAATCCGAAATTCCACTTAAAGCAACGCACCAACCAGCACCTTATCACTTGCACGAGCAGTACCGTACCGTACAGTAGCACAAGATGAAATGTACTTAATAATAATGACTACACAAGTAAGTAAGAACGTGAAATTTTCCGCACATGTATGTGTTTTAAAAAGTCTCGAAATGTCGACGTCAATGTCGTTAGTTCGCAGATGACTAAATGACCGAGGCGCGGAAAAGGTGTAGAGAGCGAGTGGCAGTGGGATAGAATTTACAGTGAGCCTTTCAACTAGATCCACGCTCACTTTCAACTGGAGTATCGAAATGCAAGATACTTTGGCTATGCCGTTGTGTTAATGTCATAGGAGTGTTAGTGGATGTGGATTTGTTTTTGGAAGTGGTCTCCGTGGCTGAATGCGAGACGGGGATGAAGAGGCAGATATAAAATCCGGAACAGACTCACACTCGCTTACATTTATTAGCTTAACACTGAATAATGGATGAGCCGAGAGAAAACTTTGAATGGTAAAAATCACTTAGAATGAAGGCAAGTGGGTTACAAGTTCCAGTTTGTAGGATCAGCATCAGCAGTAGTCCTTCAGCTCTCCTGTCTGCTCCGATTCCGACTGGAGAGAGAAGTGGATGAAGCCACAGAATTGAGTTGAGTGGAGCTTCGGATCCAGTTACTTCTCAGAGTTACGTACTGGCAGTTGTTTCTTGCGGTGTGCTCACGGAGTCAACTGATTCTCACTGAATGAACGTCGAGTCAAAGTTGCTGGTGAGAGACCCGAAAAAGGGAAAGGAATGGAACGGAACGGAAGATCAGCACCACAACCAGCACCAACTCACCAAATCAACAACCGACAACCCGCACGCTCCTGACTGCTTCACCTCTCCGTCCCGACTACCGACCACCGACTGCCACATCAAAATGAATGAAAGCATGGACTGAAATCATGAATGCGTCTGTCTATCTCGATCACTCTATCTTTCATACGAATCCCTACATTCACCTACATA
>JAAXYX010002346.1:0-17902 GCA_036851915.1 Ptenothrix huangshanensis
AAAAATGATCTGAAATGAGATTTCTCCCAGTTCCCACGGTAGATTTTATATTCCCACGGTAGTAGGTTAAAAAATGGATAGAAATAGCTGCAAAGTGTAAGCTGTTCACCAAAAGCCAAGTCTCTTAACATTTGTAATGAATAATACGGAGCGTATTTAAATTGCTTTTAATGATAAGCTATTATTACATGAACTAAATCTTAATGTTTTCTGTATATAGGGCTACCTTGTTACTTGGTCAGACTTGAATTCGATTGAGTGGCCTGAAATGACTGAGACCAAGTTTAAGTACACAACCATCCACATGATTATATAAAAATGCAAAAGTTAACATTTATTAATATTAAACATTTCGTATGTAATTAATTATGAGTTTAAATAAATGCATGTAATTATGCTTATCTATATGTGAGACATCATAAATGACTACAATTATAAAAGCAACCTAATCAGATTCACTTTCTTCTTCACTTTCAGTTTCGGAGATGGCAACTTTCTTACGTTTTCTAGGCAGGAACGAAATTGTGTGGTATTTGACGTAGCAGTTATCATCCTTTCGAATACACAATTTTTTATCGCATGTTGAGCAAGAATACCACGTGTTTCGTCCACAGAGTTGACATTTAGATCTTTTCTCATTTTCAATCGGAAGGTGAACTTTGGAAATTCGCTCTTCTAAATGTGGATCATCTGTAGTACATTTTCGAGATCTCGCCCTTTCTAGTTTGTGTGTGTCCAGAATTTCATTTATTAGTGTCAAAAGAAACCATTTCAAGGGTTTCTTTTGCTTGCTTGTTCGAACCGAGTTATACAGTATAAATGAATTATACGTACACCAGGAGATTACTCGAAAAGCTACTTTCCTGTACCATTTCCAAGCCTTACGTTCGTGTACATAGGGATGAAGCTGACGATCAACATCGTCAACTCCACCCATGTGTTGATTATACACAATCACTGAATTCGGTTTTATTTTTGGATTTTTAGAAGAACGGCAAGGAATTTCTTTCATAACGTGGGGGAGGAATGTATTTAACATATAAACGTCTCGCTTATCGCACCATCTAGAAACGTTTTTTAAGTTGTCAAATTAATTATACAAATGCAATGTTTAGATGTGAAAATTTGAAAGTTTGTACCTTTCAACTTGTATCCCCTTTTGACAAAATACCTCCACGTCACCTTTTTTCAACTTTTTTTGAAATTTTGGCATTCCTTTCCTAGTTTTTCTAACTGTGCCAAGGATCGCAGTTTGCTGAGTTAGGAGAAACTGAGCAAGTACAGGAGAATTGAAGTAGTTATCTACAACTACAACTCGATTTTTCTGGAAGTATCCTTCAAGCAAGGAAGAAACTATTGCACCTCCATAACCATAGGCCTCCACTAGTGCTTTTGATACTTGTGTTTCTTTTCCAGTGTAAGGTAGAACTCTAATTATAAATTTTGTTTCACAGTCCACAAGGACAAAGAACTTAATGCCAAACCGTGACCTTTTGCTTGGAATATACTGCTTAAATGAAAGTCTGCCTTTGAACAATAGCAATGTTTCATCAATGCATACGTATTCTCCAGGAATAATTGTCTCTTCGAAAATTCGTAGTACTTGCGGAAGAAATGTGCCAAATTTTTGAAGTCTGTCCTTGTTATGCGAACTGATCTTAGAGTTGTCGACAAAATGGATAGCTCTTAGTATAGATTCAAATCTATCTCTTGACATTGTATCTCCAAAGACAGGTGAAAGTAATAACCTCTCCGTCGACCAATAGTCCTTTATGCTTGGCTTTTTATTGATTCCCATTGAAGTATTTAGGGCAATAAAAATCCAAAGCTCATCCATTTCCAACTCTGTCCAATTACGAAATGACTTTGGGTGTTTTGCTTTTACTTGTTCGGCGTATCGATTTGTTTCAGTAATCATCAATTTCATGATATTATCAGTGAGAAAGTGCTTTAATATTTCCAGGGGAGAGGTCGTCACATCAAGTTTATTCATGTTAAATTGTGTCTTAGGATTTGGACAAGGATTTTTGGAAGTTGGAGTACTGGTGAAAAATTGTGTCCATTTCGATGGGTCAATTATGCTATCGTCTTCGTCCGAGTCGCTATCGTCACTTGTCGTGTCTTCGACACTATTTGGATCTGTAGTTTCATTTTCACTCTCACTTTCGGACAAGTCGTCCATGAAAATCTCTACATGTTTGTCTGCATTTATTGAATAAATGTCGATTTATTTGCCTTTATTATTAATAATTAGACAAATACTTGATCGTGATCAAAGGAGCGGAGTATGTTTAGTTACCTACCGTCGTCCTGTGCCATTTTCGTCGCTTTTCACATAAGATATTTTCACGGATTCGGATTTTCTCAACTGTGAGAACGTCGGCCACGAGAGTAACTTTGCAACTAACTCAGAGTTGAGAATATCGTCAGCCATTACCGCATTCATTTATTCTCATAAGTGAGATTATAGTCCGTCATAGTTGTTTGTTTTTATTCTCACTTTTGAGAATTCAGTCACCAGTAACCGTTTCTATGGCTTCTCACAATTGAGAATATCGTAGGAAAAAGGTTAAAGTATTGACGAGCAGAAATAATGGAACGAGTTGAGTACTTCCCGTTCCGTACTTCCGTATCCGTCTCCGTCTGTTCGATGCTCGAGTACAATGTCCCATGCCGATGCCTATGCCATGCCGTGTCACGCCATGCAATGAACGACGAGCAATAATACCACCATTGAGAAACGGAACAGACAGCAGACTTGATATAAATAATACACTTTATACAATACTACAACACAAGGTATTTATTATCTATTTCAACTTATATTATCATTCTATATAATTATGTCTACTTATTTTACAACTTGTACCTTCGGTGCGAGTACGTATATAAAACTACGGAATTGGTTGAACCTCATGTGTCATGTCTGGCAAGGGGTATAATTGTATTTTGTATTTATATGTAGGTATATGTATATCTATGTGTAGGAAATGTCTGAAGTTGTGAAGGCTGTTTCCGACTTCCACTTCTGTTGCTGAATACATACTACTTTTCTGCTGTATTCTTCGAGGTGTGAGTAAGTGCTCTAGTGTTACTGCACTCATCAATTATGCATCGATCATCGCACCGGTAAAAGTAGGTACCTTAACACGGTTGTAGCAGTCGCATCATATCATAGGCTAGACAGTTTCGTTCTTTTTCCTGTTCTGTTTCTGGTGCTGGTTCTGCTTCAGGTTCTACTTCAGGTTCCATGCACTATTTCAAGAAGTGTGTATTTTTTTGGTATTTATAGATTTGTAAATGTCTACTGTGCTTACAGCATTATATGTTTGGGTTCAGCATTTGGATTCTCATGTTGAATGTTGTCATTGATGTGTACACTGAAATTATAGGTGTTGAATTATGCTGTTGCTGAATGCCGATGACGATATTGATGCCGAATCCGAATTCACTGCCCGTACCAGTACCAGTACTACATGCCAAAACCATATATTTCAGTAATATTGGTATTTCCAGGCTTGAATTGACTTGGCAAGCTATTATTTTTCATCAATGTATTTCTTATTATTATTATATTATCTTGTATTTATTCTGAAGTCCCATTGCCATTACTACCATCACTATCACCATCGCCGTGAAAGTCAACGTCAACAGCAACGTTACTTTACTGTACTCCCGTTGGATTATTATGGACATTGGACATGGACTTACGCGATCGTTGTCGTTGTCGTTGCCGTTGTCATTAGCGTTGTCGCTCTCGTCTCAAGTATCAACATCAACATCGACACCGATGACAACAACATCAACACCAACACTAATAACACCAATCCCAAACTAATACGAACATCCACGTTGCGGTTGGATATACTTACCTATTTGCCCATATATTTTTGTATTGATCAAATTCAAATATCTTTCTAAACACCTGACTCTTCTTCCTGTTGACATAGTACAAATTCAATTTGTCACTATTAGCAATAAATTACTTACTACCTACATATTATAGACAATTTGAGTGTAAAGGGTATTGACTTTTAAAATCTAGCTCACCTGAACTAATAAATTTAGCAACCAGGCTTCATGCTGGTGCTGCAAAACTAATTAGCAATTAGTTTTTAGTGATTTCTTCCTTTATTGCTATCAAATAATAAGTGTAATAATAGTAATTATAATTAATTATTTTTTAAAACGGAGTTCTTGTGTTGTCTATGATGTATGAATCATCTTTTCGTAATAATCTTGACTGTATTCATTTTAATTTGCATTTATGTATTACAGGTTGATACTGATGCTGATGTGATGGCTGCTGCTGTGACAGAAATGTGACCCAGAAGTGTAAGTGAAACTAAACCAGAGTAGCGATGCCTGTCACTATAACTTGTGATACTAATTATTTACAACATCCACTGGTATATTAGTTTATTGCACAATTAACCCACCCGCGAATTCCCATTCACTGTTAGAGGAAACTGCATTGTCTATTTTCATATTAATGGTCATGAGCATGCTGAATACATTAATTCTGGTATGCACAAGTATCAAGTACACAGTACGAGTAATTATTTTAATTATCCATCACAGGTACGTACACAGATATACTTAACATTATATTATAATTTATTACTTCGTAGCAGAATAGATTCGACCTTCTACATTACTTCTCTCTTCCTTGTTTGTTATGCTTGATGAATTTTATTATTTCGTTCTGTCTTGTTTTCCATATCTTAATATAAATATAATTGTTCATATATTATCACTACTTTAATGATTTTACTATAATTGTATTAAAAATATTGTAAAAATAAAATAATGTTGAAACAAGTTAAAGTAAAAATTGTGTTACTATTACATTTAATTTTGGTAGGTAGTACCTTACAATTTATTATGAGATGTACCTACCAACTATTCTAATATTAGCATAGTAAATAGTACCACGCTTCATGAGTTCAAAAACTGAGAACACCTAAATTAAATTTCGCTACCGCGCTTTATTATTTTAAGTAGGGGTGAAATTATTACGAGCAGTGATTTAAAGTAGACAATTAGATTTAGCAATATTTGTACTTGTAGTGTTGTAGTACAAATAATATCTTTTAGCGTAAAATTTTGGTTACTTGCTCTTTTTTGTGAAACAATTTCTTTCTATTTATAGTTCGCCAATCCACCCCAATCCCTTGGGTTCGTATCATTTTATTTAATTCTACATTTATATAATTACAACGCGAGTCCCGCCCATTTGATGATCATTAAATAGCAATCTCGTGAAAACATTTCATGATCTTTCTCCAAGTTTCTCACATTCTTCCACGACAGCAAAAAGTTGCAGATTTTATACGATTTTTTACCATCACACCGGTATCGCCTAAAACAACACCAAAACATATAACGCCAAACCCAAATAAAAAAAATCGTACTCACACAAATCTGCATCAACTGATTACATCGGTGGATTTTTGCACTTACATAGGTATTTTATGAACGAGCTAAAATAATCCTTGGAAAGTGTTGCATATTTTGCATAGTTATGATATCATACGAACTCTCATTACTCCTGTCATCTAATATTACATAGTCATACTATTTTGAAAGTTTACAGAAAATGAAAACCCAATCGTGTGGCCAACGGGCGTGAGAAACATCTACAGAAACAGCAGGTCGGTCTACTACAGCCTACTAGACTCAATCAAAATCAGAATCGTCAATCGTTGGAAATCCCCGTAATTGGGAAGTCATCGCATTGTTTCTGTATTCGAAAATTTAAAAGTGTGGTCAATTCCCTCTATAGTTCCTTTGTATCGGATGAAAGGGAGTTCAAGCCATGTGCTAGTATATATACATATACATATCTATACATCATCATCCAGTAAAGCCCACGAGACCGAAACGGAGACCTTAATCAGGCGAATAAAAAAATCGATTATTCCTCATACCACGTCTACGAAAACGAATTTGAATTACGAATATGAGTGACGAATCCGCCAGGCTAACCAAAGCCAATAAAGCCTTAGCCACAAAATTAAGGATGTGAATGTATATATACCTATGCCAAGAAAGTATTAATGTATTAACTACAACAACCGACCATCATGATAAAGTGAACATTCGAGTATATCTGTAATCGTCAATCGTATGCGTTTACTATGGACATCGCCTTGGCCATGATCGCGATCGCGTGTCAACAAAACCTGCGGACTGGTCTGGGTCTTCCCTTCAATACACAATGCTTACTACAATCAGTGCCAATGCACACTACCGATTTCGATTTTTTTTTCATGATACACCGCAATTAGGGAAATGAACGTGAGGAGTTACGTCACCGTCACCATCATCCTCACCACCGAATCACAATACATTATCAGTGTTGGTCTGAGTACATGCTCAAAACCAGGACCAGGACGTCAAGCGAAGTGAAGACAGAAGATCTCTACAAAAAACTCATCATTGTCTTCATGCCTTCATAATCAAATTTACACAGACAGAAGATATTGAAATTGATACAACCTATACCTTCCTATGCATGTGCATACATCACATAGGTACCACAAAATCCTACCACCTACACGGCTTCTGGTCTGGTTGGGCTTTGACTTGGCTTGGACATGTGTTTTCAGTGTTCGTCTTCGTGTGAATGGTCGATGCAAGATGAAAATACGTACGTGAAAAAGTTTATTGACATTTCTGACTCGTGATTTACGTAATAAGATTAAGAACGTTAGTCTAGTCTTAATGAAGACGTGTAGTGTAGGACATGTAGGAAGCGCAAGTCAAAGCCCAAGCACAGAATGTGTTGAGTACAAAAGCAAAAGGCTAAAGCATGGTGAAGGTTCCATGGCATAATATAATCTACCTTATGCATGCTATTTGTGTTCAAAAGAAACAGTGGTAATGAGTAATGATAAAATGATAATGATACCTTTACGCACAGGTTATGGACCCAACCTTCTTAAAAAATTGCTCCAGCTGACACTTCGGAAACCAGAAAGTTTGATGCATTTCACACGGATCGGTGTCAGTGGCATGTGCTCGCCTACCTTCCTTCTTTCCTTCCTTCCTTCCTTCCTTCTACCCGTCCGAATCCAACGAGAGTGACATATCCCACCGAAAGGCAAACGTCAAAGTCATTGTTCCCATCACTCATAATCAGGGGCAGAGAACCCAGGCCGTCCCATACCTTTCCATACCGTAATAGCAAACCATGCCATGCCGAACCAATACCAATACCAAGACCAAACCATCAACTTCCATTAAAACCGAAATGACAGCCGAGCCAAAGCCAAAGCGAAAGCAAAGCCAGAGCCAAAGCCAACAGCAAAATATTC
Organism: Ptenothrix huangshanensis; assembly: GCA_036851915.1. Lineage (NCBI taxonomy): Eukaryota > Metazoa > Arthropoda > Collembola > Symphypleona > Dicyrtomidae > Ptenothrix > Ptenothrix huangshanensis. The sequence continues at coordinate 7,320 of JAAXYX010002346.1, forward strand.
CCGATAGGTAATTGAAGGCAGTTCTAGGAGGGAACTAGTTATGTACGTAAGTACATACCTTCATTACACATTTGCATATTTGTATTCTAATATTTCATTTGTCTGTTTCTCTTTCTCTTTCAGCTTCCTTCTCGTCCTCGGTTCGTATATTATAGTCTCAGCATTTTTCCCACACGTTGTTTGGTTCCGTGCTTATCTTTAACTGTCACTTTCCTGCCTTCAACCTTGTTCCTTCCGCAGCGACATGGACTTGGACCTTCTAGTGACGCAATACCTGGAGCTGGAGCCCCACATGATTATATATATATACCTGTGCTTTTAAATGTAGTCAAGTACCTATATGCATACCGGTATGCATACGAGTCTACTTTCTATATACTTTTAGTTCTGCCGTCTTCGTCTTATTTCTTATTTTGTGTTCGCAACCTTTCCTTTTCCTTGGCTCTGCTTGTCACGTAAATACCCATTCAGATGCAAATAGCAAATAAACATAGGCAGTCAATACACTAATCGCAACTGTGAGGGTAAGAGTGATAGGAGTAAGCATCGGAGTAGTAAGCAGTTCACCAAACAAATGCTCAAACCCAAGTGGAAAACACTGACTATTACATTGATTCCATTGACCCCGGGTAATGTTGATTTACTTGCGCTTGAATTGGGCTTGGCTGCTTTCGGTCTACGTCTTCAGCTTTGCTTTCCATCGGCTTTGACTTTTGCTTTCGCTATTGCACATTTATTTTTCTTTCCTTTCTACATCTGCTCGTGCTACACACGATGATGATAGTAATGATGATGATGATGATGATGACAATGTTGCTGAGACGGGTGATGATGTGATGTGTCAGTTTCTACCGCGGAAAACCGATACGGATGTAGGTGGATCGGATACCGATGTCGAAACCGAAACGGAAAGTGGAACAAGAATAAAATTGGAAATTCTATTCAAATGAAACGCAATGCAATGGAGTGCAATGGAATGAAATGAAATGAAAGGAAAGGACTCGACCCCGACACTAACGCCAACGCCAACACCAACACCAAACCTAGACCAAGACCAAAACCAACCCGGAACCATTTCCCTTTCACTCTTTCATTATTCCATCCTTTTGCTTTTGCATCGGCTTTCTTTAGTTCCGTTTGATTTCCGGGTCCAAGTCCGGGCGTTTGTTACCGTTACGATAATTCAGTGTGTATCTATTTACCCAAGTACATAGTTCCTCTTTCCCTTTTCTATTTCTCCGTTTCTCTATGGAGCATTGGAAAGGAAGCAAAGCTTTCATCATTTATTTTATTTACGCGTGGTCTTTTATGTTTCTCCTTGGTTTTAGCCCATCCATCACATCTCACATTGTATGGGCATGGGGACAATAACCACAGGAATGTGTGTACATTCAACTCTACACAGACGGCTAGGATTACGATTACAACCACACACTATAGCACTACATTCGCACTGTATTATTATTATTATTGCGAAAAAAAGTGAAAAAAACATTACGCTTCCATTCATCCATTGATCCACCATTCCATTTCACTCCATTCTATTCCACAGTGTAACTGTCTTGTCTTGCCTTGGCTTATCGTTTCCATGTTATGTCTAGCATTTTGAAAACTATCCAGATCCTTTGAAAAGTAGTAAATAAGGCTTTGAACTTTTACATCATCTTATCATCTGTCTCGACAACAGCGGCACAGTTCTTTAGCTCTTCAAATTTATCTTCACTTTTCCCAAATACACACACAAGGCTGCCAGTCAGAGTCACAGTGAAGATTAGGAGTCTGTAGTGTCTGAAGGCATATCTTTACACAGGAGGAATGCAGTCACTGGACTAGGTACCATAGCACTGCCACTGGTACTGGTACTTGCACTCATACTGTTCGTAGTACACAGTACACATGCAAGGACGGAGGCTGAGAACTAATGGCTTCTCTGATGAATTTTTATTATGTATACATGTTTACCGTTTCCTTTTTTTTTCACTGGATCATAGGGAATTTCACAAATCACAATTTACTTTGGGATCTTTGCCACGAATTTTTCAACACATGTATCTTACTTACCTACCTACATAATCATACATATCGGCGTTGAAGTTGCAAAACTTAGCAACTTTTTTGTAACGTTGGGCACTGTCGAAGAGGACTAATTATACATTTTCTTCAACGCTATATTGTATAGTTAAATAATAAATACGTAGGTAGGTAGGTAATTAACAACAGTAGCGAAAGAGTCTAAGACACATGGCACGCTATAATTGGGGCAAAAAGGCGTAATATGTAAAACCAATTGGGAAAAGTTTCAAAAAAGGTTCGAAAATGCTAATTAATTTTTTAAAACCGTACATTCACTTTTTTGAGCAAACATACAAAAAAATATTAAAATAGTAACTAACAACATTTTTGGACGAGTTCAAAAAACTATTGAGAAACAACTACAAAAATGTTTTTGAAGCGGTGCAACACGTTCCATAAGTAAGACATGGAGCAAAATAGAATTTAAGTATGTTTGAAAATGTGCTTAATGTTACAACAAAATTGGTTTCAAAAATGAAAAATGTTCTACTACAAAATGTGTAAAATTAAAAAATGTCTTACAGTAGTTTACTAAAATTTTGAAAGTTTAAGTCGTGGTACTGTACAGTGGATCAAAAAATTAGAGTTAGTGCGTTTAGTTTTGACATCATTTTTTCACATATTTCCATATGATCATTTCAAACTTCCATCAATATTTGCATATCTACCTTTTTACTCTGCGAAGGTCTGTGTACATTGGATAAATAGCTTCAATTGATGGAAACCTTGTTTTGAGCACCGGACTATAAAATTTTGTGCATGAAGACTGAAGTAAGTGAAATGCGTTACACTTTTGTGGTCTGACACCTGAGAAGGCTGTGTTGGACGCCCCATATTTTCATTTTTAATTTCCATCTGATATTTTGGTTTCGCATTCTGAATTTGCGTTGGGTCGGCTTCGAGTACATGCCTCAGTCATTTCTCAATCACCCAATTCAAATGGAAAACAAAAAATACTCATCATCATGAGTCGACTTTTGCATTATTGCTGGCTTGAGTTTTGGCTTCTGACTCCTCACGGTCCACGTCGCCTAAGCACTTACATATTTACAAGTGCGAAAACGTTTATGCACCAAACGTTCGCATCGCCCGAACCAACACCACCAACTCCAACTCAAACTCATTTTAATGTCTCGTCCAATGCGTTAAAAAACTACAGTCTAGAATTCAAACATAGAATTCAAACACTTGAATTATCAATTATCAGTTCAGTGTGTGTACGTGTACTCAAGTCTCAAAAGCTTCTCCCCCGCAGCAGTTTATCATCAGCTACAGAAATATTTACGATGTCAACGCTTCCGATTCTAAAGCAACGCAAAGGTTTACGCCTTATATATATATGCCTATGAACGTATATTTTATATAATAAAATGAGAAAATTATGTCATCACTACAAACCTATTTCCCGTCATAAGATCATGCAAATCCTTCTATTTCCACTTTTCTCCAAGCATTCAAAAGAAAGTTGCTGTTCACAAATCCTTCCTAGTCCTTCCGAAAACTATAAAATGCATTGTCACATCAAAAATATTCTGTGACAATAAAAAAAACTAAAACATTACAACCAAAGCATTGCTGGTTGTAACACATCTTCCGAAAAAGTACAAAACGTCTTTGAAGATTAATAAAATATTGACTAATGACTCCTCTCATGATTCGTTCAAAACGCCATTCCAGAATACTTAAAATATAGTATACCTAGTTATTTGTAACAAGGTTCCATTTCAAAAACTGCGAACATTTTCAAACAATTATAACTAGCTGAGAAAAGTCATTGTTGTGAAAAAATAGGAAATTTTCAAAGAAAGATGTATCGTCTATTAAGATTGTTTAGTTTTTACAGTGCACCTTAATATTTTTAATTTTTCAGTCGATTAGCTTTGTTTTTTATGAAGAAACAATAGAAAAGTCTGAAACACAGAGTTTAAAAGTCCTCAATGAAATGTGAAACAATGGCCGTTTACAAGCCGCCGTGATAGTTAAAAAGACATTGTCAAGGACAAAGTGAAAAAGTAAATTTTTATTTCAATTTTTCTCCGCTTTACAATGTAAGTAAATACGACTATAATTACAATATTAGTAATAAACTGCAGTACTAGTCCGCATTAATTTCTAAACGTAAGTACATACGCGCGTAATAATTATATTACGCTTTCATCCTAGAAGAAAACGGTAACATGTGAATAGACAAAAATTCAACAGCTAGAAGAGTTTGCATTTTGAACGACCATGGATATGATCTGGTGATCACAAGGCGCGGTATGGAATTGTGTGCACTTACTAAGTTGGAAAAAAAACAGTTGACAGACACACCATAGCTGAAGCACATTGGAAAATTTTATTTCGCAATTTCCCGTCTTGCCCTCCTGCCGTAACTGAAATTATGTATGTGAACTACAGATATCCAAATTCTACACAGTATGCATCCACTGTCTACAGAAGCAACACGGAATTAAGCACACATAGATAGTTTGCACAATCTAAAGTAAACACACAGAGTTAAAGATAAAGAACCCAGTCATAATTTCCGGAACTGCTGGCACGTTCAATCTCGCACATACAAAATACACGTAAAGGTATCTTGCACTTTTGACACACAAATATTCAAATATCCACCAGACTAACGTAAGTACCTAAGTAATGTTCATTTGTTATACATAATGTAAAATTACAATTCCACCGCCAGTACAAATGGGTATACACAAATACAAATACAAATACAAATTATATTACATACTAACTACTTAAAAAATTTACTGTGATTCTCCAAACTAATGCACACAAGTGCATATGAATTTCGCTGAAGAATAGTAATCTTCATGAAAGTTGTAGTATTCACTATTTTTTAATCAGATTTTAATGTATTTGATTTAATTAAATAATCCCATGAATTTGCAATGTATTTGAATTACAGTTTTAGCCTTTTAGAAATATTTAGTGTGGTGTTCACATCCTCATAAATACTTAAAATAGTAGCTTTTAGCAATGAATAAATGACTTATAGAAGCTTCTCCATGTTCTTAAATAAGTAAAAACAGCTTGCTTTGCTTTTTCATGAATTCTTAAATACCTAACAACTATTACGTGTACAGCTTTAGCTTTATAAATACTTTAAACCGTGTAATAGACCGTTGCAGTTTTAAGTATCCGTAACTAGAAGAGTTTGCAGATTCACCCATGTAAAGTTCGATAACGTAGTATTGCAGTTTTTAAAACTGCGTCTTGTAGGTTTGCCATTCTTCATTAATAGTAATATCAAAGGCAAAAGGATTTGAACAGCTTAAAACCTGCAAATTCCCAGTATCCGCTGTTTTCAAAAATGGTAAAACAATATTATTATGCTGGCTGTGCCATTATAAAAATGTTGCAATTGCTAAAAATGCTACATCGTAGCTTAGTATATTTTAAAAATGACACGAACTGGTTTTTGAATTCGCAAATCATTTTATGATATAATACATGGGAATTGCAATTTATTGTTTACTCACATTTGCCGTGCTTTAGGTTTGACTTACAGTGGAATCGCTGTAAGCCGAACTCGAGGGTTCCAGAGAATACGTTCGGCTTATAGAAAGTCATGTTAAAAGCCTAAATAACGTGTAATTCTAGCAAACCAAATTGAACGATCAAATTTTCATCATATTGAAATATAAAAAAAGCATAAACTACCAATCAAAAAATTGTAAGTAGCTTTTCATGCGGAAAACTCATTAAAAAATTTTTCAGCACAAACTGAGTGCAACTTATTTTTAAATTCAAAGGGTGCACATGTTTTCACATTTTCAAATTAAGTCAATTTGGAAATCTTCATGTGAAATAAAGTTGCAAATAACTTCACGATGCAGTTCCATGACTTCCATGTGACTTCCAGCAGCGACAGCCCAAGGTTGCAAATATTACAAAAAAATCCATCCCCTCAAAACGTAACGGCGATTAGAGGGCAAATTGGGGTTTACACAGCCCGTTATAATGGGGTGTAACAGTGATCTCTACCCACCCCTTACTGGTGTTCTGTTACGTATTTTAGCATGTTCCGTACCGTTGCACTTACAGGACGCATACATAATTTAAGAGTTCCTTTTATTCTGCCATTATTTAATGCTCGATCAAAAGTATTCTTGCATATTTCTTGTTTCACCAAGGACCGTCTTGCCACAGTTACGGGGTTTTGAATTTTAGTTATAGTACTTTGTTTTTTGGTTTTACTTCGACAATTCCCGCCATCACGCAGCACTACGAAATACCCAATGTTACCAGATTGTAACTTCCTCGTTCTTCACACCGGTAATTCTAGGTAGATAAACAAATCAACAAAATGATTTGTTCATCTACCTTGCGGGAATTATTATTGTTTTCAATTTCATTATTCAAGTAAGAGAAGACAGAAGAGACTTCATTCAAAATAGTAGAAGTTTAATATTATTGTACAGCAATACAGCGCCCTGTACAGCGGGCCGGGTTTAACCTTTAATGTAATACAATTAGTACAACACAATACAAGACTGTCGTTGCAATGTTTTGTTATGCAAAGTGTACATATAATTACATTGCTTTCTTGTAAACTTTCTAATTGTATTGTTTCATATTTCTAAAGAGTAGTTTTATGTTATTCTACATTTTGTCAAAAGTTTAAATGGCGGTGCGGCATATTCCTCGGCCATTCGGCCCTCGGTTAATGAGTGATAGGGGTTTTAGGTTTCTAATGTATCTTGTGAAAATGAATCTTTCAAAATTCTCGCGGTTTGTTTTGGCTGCTCTCTTCCTAGTGCTACTTTATCTAATTTTAAGTCACGGCGGTTCCGATGGACTACTTGGAATTCACCGAATCTATCGAAATTCTTTAAAACTGTCACCCTGTGAACGCTTCCCCCACAAAATAGGCAAGTTCACGTCGTAAGGTACTACTGAAAAAACTGAACAAACTAAGAACGAGAAAAAATGACAACTCGTAAAAATTCGTATCAGTTTTTGCAGTATACTCATTAATTTACTAGGAACTTGAGAATATTGTAATTAAGTGCAAAGGTGTTTTATGTTTAAATATCGTGCCTGAAGAGGCAAAAGTTCGAAAAGTATTTCCAATTCCAATCTGACTAAATGGGAAAATGTGCGTGTGTAATACATACTAAATGTAAGAGTGAGTAAATTCAAGTTTACTCAAAAAGCCATTAAACTAGACTAGACTTGCCAAAGGATGCACCCATATTACACCTACATCAACATTACACCCAGATTACACCCAAACATGTACCAAAAATACATCGAGATCACACACAGATTACACCAAATGCACACCTCGATCAACACCCCCAAACACCAAGGAATTATGACCAAACACCCAAAAAATTCCTATTATTATTTGGTCATAACGACTGAAGTGTGAAGGGTGTTTGGTCATGATTCCGTGAGGTTTTTAGGTGTTGATCGAGTTGGGTAAATTTTGAGCGTAATCTGAGTATATTTTGGGCAAAATATCGGTGTCTGTTGGGTGCATTTCGGGTGTAATTTTGGTGTAATCTGGGTGTATTGTTGGTGCAGGTGTAATGTGAATGCATCCATTAGCAAGTCTCCCTTTATCTGTAAACAGCTGATAGGCAAAAGTGGCGTAAAATTTACTCATGTTGTTTAAGAGTGCTTTTGAGCAGTAGCGTCGGCACGATTTTTTTCGTGTAGGCCTGCTGAAGAAACTGGATCTTTTGTAGTGTAAAATAATAAAAAATTGCACCTTTCTCGTGCAGTTTTATTAGAGTTTTATTATTCAAATATTTTTTTAGAGATGCAACCTTTAGGCTCCTCGCTGTTCCTCATTTGATTGAAATGTCTTCCAAAAGGTCATTTTAAACGCAGGACACTTTGGAGGTCAAAGCACTGCAATTAAATTCTCGAACTTATTGGAATCGGATTCTTCATTTAATTTTGATTAAATCGGTCAAACTTTTTTCTCAGTGAAGTAAGAATTTAAGCTATTTAAATTAAACAAACGGACTATTCGATAAAGAGATCAAAATCCGCGGGGGAATTTTTTGAATCCTATTTTAGAGCCTAGGGTTTAAAAAAACTAAGGCTGTGACGGATCGATTCTTGCTTACGCTCTATTTAGACCACTAAAAGTTGCGAGTCTTTACTCCTTATATTAAAACCCTCAAAGTTTCTTGGGGTTAACATTCGTTTTAAATGGGAAAAATCCTTGGAAACGGCCTCTTAAGGGTATTTCATTCAGGAATCATGAATTATGAAATAAAATTAAAAAATGATAACATTTTCCATGGATACCACAAAATGACATTCGTTTCCCAGAACTTTTTGTCGTGCTCCTTCGAGAATAAATTTTATTTAAATAAATAAATGAATCAACGTGAAAGTCAAAAAATAAAATAAAACAAACTAGTCTCCAAGGAACTTTCGCTTCATTTCATTTCATCGTTTTTTGGAACTCTAAAGTAGCTATTATTAGAATTATAAACGCGGGGTAATTGGAAATTGGAACCAAGCAGGCATCAAAGAGCTGAAAAAGTTTCCGGTGGAAGACGAGGACGAAGCCCTTGTGGACTACGTTAGATGCCATCACCTTTTTCCGCCTTCAACAAAACCTTATCCGGATCATGTACGTTTTGCGCGTCCATCAGAATTTAATCCTCAACTGAGTAGTCTTCTCGGTAACAAGGTAACAGGAGTATGAGTAACAAATCAATTCCACGAGTAGCAAAAGAACTATAAAGACAGGTCGTGGCATCCCTCCACTTATGGAAAAACGGTCGTTGTTAAAGTACATACATAGATGCTACCATTATAGGTACAGTTTTTCCAAATTAACCTTTTTGGTCCCTGGGGTCTAGCCGAAGGGAGTAAAAAATTGGCATTTGACCCCGATTCAGAGACATTTGACCAGTAGCACCCACAGGATGCTTTTCGCGTAAGCCTTGAAATGAGACCTGATCTCATTTTCCAAAAACAGCATTTTATTTGGTGTCAATTTTAAAGTTTCGGCTTTACCGTGTCAATTTCTGCGTCAATTTTAAACAACTCAGCCTATTCCGTTTAAATACAAAGCTGTGCTTACTCCTTGTACATATAGACAAAACTGCGTCGTTTTTATGTCAATTTAAAAAAATCTGCGTCGATTCCTTGCAGCTTTTTTTTAAAAAACTTTCATTTTCGTGTTTTGAATAAGAATGCGCCTATTTCGGGCAAAAAAAAATCCGTCGTTTTCGTTGGCCCCATTGAGTGTAACACTGACAAAAATCAGCGTGATTTTTATTTTTTTTAGCAAAGTATTAACTACGATCATTTTTCCAAAAGGAAAAATGCTTTTCCTAGTAGCTTTCAAATGGGATCTCCTGAATCCTATAATAAATTACATTTGTTGCACCAGAAAGGGGGCTTCTTCATCGAATGCGGTGCCAATGATGGCGTTTACCTGTCCAACACGCTGGTTCTAGAGAGGGACCAAAATTGGGGTGGGCTTTTAGTTGAAGCCAATCCCCAATTACACCCTGCGCTCTTTGCTACTAATCGCAGGGCTTGGATTTCTGACGTTTGTCTTTCCCCCGACAATACTGTACAAGAGGTAACAATTTAACGTTTATTATCAACAGCGAACAGAAGTGTCAAGGAAATCAGATTAGGGGTTAACACTTTAGGTGCTTAAAAAAGGAAAAAAGGAATTGAAATTAGTATAGAACTTACGGTCGGAAGTGAGTAATTACACGGGAGATTCTAGGTGTAGACGAAGCAGGCCCCTGCCTCCATGGGTGGAATTTTTAAAGGATAAGGATTAGACAAATATTTGAAAAGTATAGTAGCACGTTTTGCTATTCTGACTAAACTAGCAGCGGCTTACATGGGACTGAATTTGGGGGGTGCTGAGGTGCTGTATAATATTTAAAACGAATGTTTGAGAATTAGCTCCTTCAGAAAGGCCGTAATTTTTCCAATTTACACTTTTTAAAAAAGTTTAGTTTTTCAAATTAACGTGTTTTGAATTAACATTTTTCAAGGGCGTCATTTTTTCAATTAACACTTTTTGTAAAGGCGGAATTTTTTAAGCCAGCAATTTTTAAAAAAGTAATTTTCCAAATTTCAGGCTTCACCACCTCAGCCCAGCACCCACCCCAGGTACGCTCCTGGAAATTAGTTTTAAAGTGTTGTAAAAGTCCGCCTGTTCGGCGAAATTTCCTAGAATTGCCACTGAGTAAATGTTTTGTTTCTATTTCGAATTTCGCCTGTTCAAATTATTTAAATAACGAATGTTGTAGCGGGACTTCTTCGTGACAAATCAAACCAGGCATCAATGGGAAACAGGAATCGGAAAGATCGATATGGAGGATGACATAGACACGGTTTTTCAGGTACACACGGACCAATACAGTTTCAAACATTTTGGCATGGTTCGATGTTTCCCGCTCATTTTGCTGTTAAAAGCGCTGAAGGTAGACCACGTCGACTATTTTAGTCTGGATGTGCAGGGAGTGGAATTGAAGATTTTGAAAACGCTTCCTTTTGACAACAAG
>JAAXYX010002347.1:0-17891 GCA_036851915.1 Ptenothrix huangshanensis
CTGTCGCTGATAATTGTAAAAGTCATTGCGGTAGTTTTTATTAACTCTTACTAATTGTATTTTGGAGTGTTCACAATTACCCGCCGTTCACAATTACCCACATCTACCCTAATCCAAACTTCCTAAAACTAGTAAATGAATTTCAGTAGCAAGTAATACACGCTAAAAAAATTGACGAACATAGTTCGACGTAGTCAATATTGCTTTTCCATTTTAATAGAGATACAGGTAGGAATCAGACCAACAGGATTTTCGGTTGGCCGTAATTTGAAATTTAACGCGTTTCTTGCTACGATTAATAGATCCCCTATTAAAAGGTGCTTACCGAAATCCCAGTTACTGATTTTTTTAACCGTGTAGGTAATTAGAAATGGTATTTTAATACAGAATATCTAGTGTATATAGTATACTAGTATCTATCGTGAATTCATATGAAAGTTTAGACAGCAGTCACCGGGGGTTTCGCATTTGTGACAAAATACAATAAAAGGAAAATAAAATTAGTCTTTTTGTTGATTTGGTTGACTCGTCTCTGTCTTCACTTAAACTGACGATGTAAGTATATTAAAACTAAGTAGACCAGTTATGTAATTAGTAATAAAAAGTTATAAAGTAGTTAGTAAGTTAGTAGACAGGTACGTGCTATAAACTAAAAAAATAGCAATGCTTAATGGATGCGGAGGAGCGAAGACCGAGGAGGGCATTAACCAATTTAATCAACACATATTAATTCGGGGGATTCTTCCATAAGTGGAGCCCGACTTTGAAAAGTGGAGCCCGATAAAACTCACTTTTTTAATTTAAAATTTAACCTAACCGAAGATGAACTTTAACCTAACCGAAGATGAACGTTAACCTAACGTAACGTAACCTAACCGAATCTAACCTAACCTAACCTAACCTAACACAACAACACGCATAAAAAGGGAATTAAAAAAGTGAATTTTATCGGGCTCCAGTTATCAAAGTCGGGCTCCACTTATGGAAGAACACCCTTAATTCGACTCATTTAAATTTAAAATTAGCTTCTTGGTTTTTTAGTTTTAACAACCCCAACTAAAGTGGGTTGAAGCTATGGATGCATCCTTGAATGTATCAAAAATGGCGCTCTGCATGAATGGGAGATAAATGTAAAAATTGAGACGGAATATTCTTTAAGGACACTTCTTTAAAGACAACACAAATGGTAAGACATTTGGTTGGAAGTGGAAGGAAGTTTAATTATAAATAAGACCTATTTACACGCCTAATTACATATTTTTTACTATGTTATTGCTTATCAGTGTCTCTAGCTGTTGTGTTATGTTGATCTTGTTACATAGCTGCAAGCAATTGTAAGTAGCAGCTCTCCTTTCATTCTATAGTGTCTAGTAGTTCTACAATTAAGAATTATTACCTTCAGCCTGTATTGCCAGTATTGCCACTGCTTACTAAAAGTACAGCCAGTAGCACATGATACTTTCATTGATAGTAGATGACAGCGACCTTTAGAGTGTTACTTCATTAGTCATCTGACGATTTATCCTCCTAACATCTACAGTCCATCGGTTCACTCTAAATATCTTTGCAGATAAATGTATAGTTTTAGTAATCGTAATCAGTATTCACTATCGTATCATATGATATCATATCATATCATGCGTTGACTCAGTTGACTGTCTTGAATTTATATATTATTAATTATTCCCTTCCTTCATTCGAAAGTAATCTTTGGCCTCCAGAGTAATTCTTTTACAACTTTCCATTATTGAAAGATGTGAGAATTTTCAGAATTGTAAGATAAGAACAAGTCCAAAGTGCAACTTGAGAATCAATATATGCTGAGTTAGACAATCATATTATGGTAAATAATAATACTTTTTATTTTTAGATTTAGATACCTTCTTTTATTTGGTTTTGTGATTTGTGTGAGCACCTTTTTGTAATCATACCTATTGATAGATCGTCATCCTTAAATTTTTAAGCATTGGACTATTTCCACGCAGTGTTTTTATTTATTTCGTGTGTATAATTTTGGCATTCACTGAAGTATCTCGTGCAAATTTTGCGATTTCAGCATTATTCTTTTGCATAAACTGCCTTAGTTCGATAAAATGTCCGTACTAGGTGAATTTCGTTTATAATACGCTAGTAAATCTGGGTGTTATGTTTTTCATGTTATTCAACTTTGCAAGTATTGCCTGGCTATTTTATATGAATGCTGACTGGCTTCATTCCAATACTGTTTATAGCTATTTGCTAATCGTAGCTCTATATAATTACTCGTAAATTATTTTAACATTTAAGAGACTAAAGCATGTGCTGTATAACTAATGTCTGAGTGTTTTTTGAAGTCATAACTTTAAACTTCTTAAAAAATTATTCAAAATGAGAAATGATTTTAATGCATGAAGTTGGTTATGCTACGATAAGGAACCAAATTAATTAGTCATCGATTCGTAATTAACACTACCATTTTTTTTACTGTAGGCATTTTAGCTGTACTGAAAGGAACCAAGGCCAGTAGCATTTATCGCAGATTAACGGAAGTAATGGGATTTACGAATGTCTTGCTTTTGAGTCAGCTCGCAGGAAATATTGTTACTCTCATTTTGTCACTATGTATTACCATTCCGATGGGCATTCATCAGGAGGATTTTAGGTGAGACTTATGAGACCAGTCGTTGTAAAATACTGGAGTTTTTTTTATATAAATTGTTACATTGGTTGGTAATAGGTAGGTAACTAAGCAAATGAATCAAAAATACTTAATAAATTGTAAGTATTGTTTTATATTTAGGGGACATTGCCTCCTGTTTTCTTCTGGTGACTGGAGAGAAGCTGATGGACAGTTTGATGTGAATTGGGCATCGCAAGGGTTTTGCAACTACACTATTTTCGTGGGGGTTATTTTATTTATTATTTCGGCCATCCAGATTTACAGATTGTCGTTGCTTCTTTATAGAGGACATGACAGGTATGTTTGCATACTAATTTTCTTCTAATACTGTGGTCACGTTGCCTCATTGAACTTTTTGTATCTACCTATCTGTACATTTTATAATTATTTCTGGGTATTTTTCACAGTTCATTTTTGTCCGCATTTGTGGATGTGGTAAGTAGTATCATTTTATGCGCATCTCTACTTACAGCTGCCCTGATCATCACACTGGGGTTTGATTCTTGGTGTCGGTCCATCACAAAAAGATTTGAAACGTATGTAATTATTTTGGAGATATTTATGATTACATAATTTTTGCAAATATAAAATATTTATGCTCACCTTGAAATGCATTTATACAATCAAATTGTTTAAATAGCAGGTTTTTTTTCTAGATGTGAAGACGCCTCAGACAACGATATTGACAAGAAAGATGGAATTGATACTACATCATTTTACATCCAAATAGGAACAGCGCAGGTGTCAAAATATATATTGAATTTTTAACTGCTTTGATTTTGTACCACTACAGTTCGTATCCTGAGATTTTGTGCTCTCAAGTAACTTCTTCAGGACCGCACCAGGTCTTTTGTTTTCTCCACAGGCTGCATAATCGTTCTTCAAACCTATGTATTTTAATCTTAGCTCCTTTCTGTATTACTTTTAATATTCTTTACCGTGTACATTTTGCTTCACATATAAAACCTCACAAATTAGTCTTGTGTTGAGCAGAACATGACAAATTACCGAAGTAATATATACCTATATAATTCATTGTATACGATACGAATTAGAGGTAACATAAAGAAGGTGATCGGCTTGAAGTGTTATGCTGTTTTTTTGCAGTCATGAAGAAATTATTTCAGGATACGAATTGTCGGGGTACGAACTACTATACAATTTTTCGATTTGAATTGGGGGACTTTAAATGAAACAATCTTAATGGGCCCAAAAATTAAATCATACCAAATCTATTATAATTGCTGAATGCAGACAAATATAAGTGAAGTATATATGTACAGGTTATTCAATACAAATTGCAAATATTTTTGTAGGCGAACTTAGAAAATGGTTATGTCAGTTCGCTTGTTGTAAAAAATAATCACCGGTCAGTCTGACCCTCGACATTGCGATAACTGGGATTTTTTTTAGTTTTAAAAACAGTGATAAAGTTGTAAGAATGAAATCATGCAAGAAAATACACAGTTGACCAAAATTAGACTACATTTGGCTTCCCACAAACTATGCTCCCAGTTTTTCCTCTAGATTAGTGAATTTGTTTATCAAATAAATTATTTAATTTTATCTTTTACTTGTGGCAAGTGAAAACATTATGTAGACGCGACAAAAGCCGGGATTCTAGCAAAATAATAAAGTTGTACAAAATGTTTAGTTAGTCTTATTACTTGAAAAAAGGATTCAGCTAAGTATCTGAAACTAACAATTTTAAAAGGTAGAATTTGATGGGATGCTCTGATTAAATTATTTTTGTGCTACACAAAATCATTTTTCAAATTTCGTATTCAGAATTCATTAATTTTTAATGTTGTAGGTTTTTTTTTAGATATGACGCTTGTTTTCTTTTCAGTAATTTGTTTGGTAGGCCGAATTATTGCTTCTGGATTCCGGTTAATTCAATGCCAAATGACTAATTTTTTTTGCTTCACTCTGTCTTGTTCAATTACAGTTTGGGGCGTGGGCATCGTGGGCTTGTTGCGTAGGTCTGTGTGTCTTTGCAACTCTGAAACTGTGTCGGTATCACCAGGAAGATAATATGCGCATAAGCATGGCCCTTGCACGAGAGCGATTAATCAAAAATGCACTTTCAGAAAATGTTGCAAATTCGAATACAGAAGCAAGTGATGTTCCCCATTCTCGGCAAAGTAATGGAATTCGAACGGAAGCTGGACCATCGCAGGCATAACCTGTAGTTGTATATTTTTTTAATTACCATCACGCTATAGGGTGCTCTGACTTTTTTTCTTGTTATAATACAAGTACCTACCTCCTACTTGATTACGCTACATATACATATTATATACTTCGTATTCCCGCAAAACTATCCACCTACTGTAATACTTACGGAATAGTTCAGTAGTTTAACTCGGTTATGTAAATTAGTTCTGAATTTCAGCTGAATTTATATTCGAACATTTCTTTCTGGTTATTTTATATTATGCATACAATTCCGAGATTATGCGTAATACACCAGAAACTGGAATTATGCTAATCTTCTCCCCACTCAGTAGTCGTATTCATGTTAACATTAATTTATACTAAGTAAGTAATTACAACTATAAATACATAATTATATATTTCTACGTACCGAGTATTCGTTAAATCGTAGCACCCAATCATAATCATCATGAATATTATATATATATATCTACATGTATATCTACATGTATATTGAATGCTGTACCTATATACTATTGTATCGATTTTTTATAGTTGAATTGTTCTTTAACTGTAGCTGTTTTCATACTCATAAATTATTTAATTATTTTTTCTATCTGAATGATCCAAATTTAAAGTTTATTACTATGATGAGGATTTCATTATCAGTCTTACTGAGTTAAATGGAGTACGTGAATGGCTGTTACTGTTGATTATAATGAATCATGTGCATGAGACTGACTTTGTAGTGGATGTGGATAATGATATACTATTGTAATAATAACTAATAAGGTAATAAAAACAATAATAAAATAATTGTGATTAATAAATCGTTTTCAAAGATTGGTAAATTATGTTAAACTAATTTTGCCGTACAGTGTCGTATATAGATATGCAGCGTTTATGCTCAATTTAAGATCTTGTAGGTAGGGTATCCTCTGTCATAATATTTACAGCCTAATTGTGTTGGAGTTGGAGCTTATCTTCCAATTTGGAGCAGTCTCAAAGTGTCTGGGGAATGGAAGCACAACACAGAAGCCCACATTTATCAATTAATTAGAGTCTGAGCACTATGGCATATACTGTGTATGTAGTGGTAATTGCACATTTAATTTTCAGCATCAGAAGCATGAACAAAGTTGATTTCTTTTCAAATTTCGTTGACCCAGCCAAACGCAGAGAGTGCAGTAGTAGTTAAATGTAAGCAAGTATTACACAGATTCCAATCTAGCAGAGTATAAACATAGTTCCCGTCTCGTCTTGGTCTTGAGTGCTACCTACATATAGGATGGTAAGATCACGGAACACACGTGTATCCCATTATACTATAATCCTCATCAACGTTTTAGCATCCCAATGCAATTTACAATATAGGCAATCACACTTATGCTTCTATGTAGGTAGGTAGGTACTTACAATTGCTTTATTACGCTGAAGATCAAAATGTACCATCTCATTCAATTCAAAAGTAAAAGTGCAAGAAGAGCTATGTCTCGGCAGGAGTCCCTAGCAACAGCTACTTAGCTCTAAATCTTATAAACGATGAAGACGTTGAGAGTTTTGATGGTATAATTGGCACGTTAATGTAATTATACTATAAAATGTTCAACCAATTAAACTTTTAATCCTATCCTAATAATCTAGATTTAATATAATATGTATATTCCCTCTGAATTTTGAACAAGTACTAATCGAACTTCCCGTATAATAATTGCAGCGTAACATATTGCATCGTAATCGTAAAACTATAGTTCACCTGGTTCTATTCTGGGCTGATTATCATACCTAGCTGTTTTAGTGTTGGTAAGTACAGTCAATGCAATAGCTGAGAGTACCTGTTGCTTTTGTTATTTTCGATGAGCAATGAGCAATAATCTGACAACATAATAATGTATGCCTACACAACTACAAGCATCCAAGTCATTTTCCTCCTTATCCCAATTTCAGAACATCTTCCTAGAAGTGCCAATAAAATAATAGGTGCCTCTCACTAGTTAATGAGTAAATGAGCACGCGGCAGAAAACGGATGTGCTGTGTTACAAAAATTGCGAAATATCGACAAAATCCCAGGTAGAGCAGTGCATTGAAGAAGAGCCATAATATTCAACCAGGTGCACATATAGGTATATGTATGTAAAAGAAAACTACTGTGCCTTCGCTGATATAATTATACCACCTTGACGAGAGGGAGACCAGGCCACAGGAGAAGCCAGGCCAGTCGAACCAAGCTAGAGAGGCAACGAGATACAATAATAAGAAGCTTTGTTGGAGTTGACAGTTTCGATCCGTCAGAAATCTCATGGTATGATTCACACTGTTATTATTTGTGCATTTGTGTTACCATTCCTGAT
Source organism: Ptenothrix huangshanensis (assembly GCA_036851915.1). Taxonomy (NCBI): domain Eukaryota; kingdom Metazoa; phylum Arthropoda; class Collembola; order Symphypleona; family Dicyrtomidae; genus Ptenothrix; species Ptenothrix huangshanensis. The sequence goes on from JAAXYX010002347.1 coordinate 7,169, forward strand.
TCCTTTCCTGCCCTTTCCTTTACCGGTAGCCTAGTAAAGTAAAAAGTGTGAATTGGTGGCGACTGGCGATAACGATGGCGATGCGATGGCGGAAATATTTAATTAGGTACATACAGACACATTTTGCATATCTATTTGTTACATTTACATATTTACCTGTATGTCTTGTGCGTAGTGTGGATGGTAATTATCACGTGTAGGTATGCGTACACAGGAATCCTAGGAGAGGACTTTCAGCTCCCACCGTATCATATCATGTCATGTCATACCATACCATGATCCCATGCAGTGCTTAAGATTGCACTACGTCAAGTCGAAGCCAAGCAAAGCATCTGCTGGGGCTGGTGTCACTACTCACTACGCTACTACCCATGCATTTTGCAGCACTATGTAATTTAAATAGTAAATAGGGTGCAAGCACAATAATACTACAGATATAACTCAGAAACCTTTAACATTGTAAGTATTTTTGTGCACATTTATTTGTTTGATCTACATATAATCTGTATTTGTTTTCATTTCATACTTACTCAATCAACTCACAACTCACTCGTTGGATGGGACTCATGGGACGCTTCTACACATTACACATGGTCGACTATGGTGTGCATAGTGCATAGTTGCCACTATAATTATATACACATAAGTAAAATTGAAGTTGATGTTGATGCTACTTAAAAAGTGCCCTGTATCCGTTTATGCAGTCACAGTAGCTTCGCATGACATACAATACAAGACAATGTGGTAAAACAAAGTCAGTTCACAAAGTACGTATCTCATGAAGAATTATTATAATAGGTACTTACTATTACTACTTACTACTTGGAAGAAACACTAGCTTTGCATTCTACTCCTTTCTTACAACTACTTTATGTATTACCTTTACCACTATAGCACCAACACCTAGTTAATCTAGTACTGATATAGACCTGTGTATATACGCATGCATATAGGTATACATATTTCGTACTATACAAACAATGAGAATGAAAAGCAAATGTTTTACCTGTTGCACTCCCTAATGATCACCAGGTAAAACACTACAGGATACAGTGCACAATACAATGCACACCTATATACGCATATGTATGTATATGTATATAATTATATCTATGTACAACATCCTTATGCCTTATACAATGATTATGGCCAAGTCTGAATCGGAGCAAAGGCAAAAGCAAAAAGCAAGTCCCATATAGGAGAAAAATTACATATAAGATTCAGGTTGCCTGTTCAAGCATCTACAGCATAAGGTATAAGGTGAGTTAAAAAATGGTTCTAGAGAAGGTGTTCTCATGTTACACATTGTTGAATGTTGAATCTGCAGCCACTAGCAACAAGAAAGAGAAGAACACAAGCCAAGCCAAGACAAGTTAGAGGCAGAGCCAGAGCCTGTGTACAGGTAGGTAAGGTACTTTAGATTTAGATTGACTTGGCTTGGGCTTTGTTCCACTCGTAGGTAGACTTACATACATTACATACAGACGGACAAACAGACGGACGGACAGACAGATTATTTTGTATAGTGGTTGTTAGGAGGAGAGTTTTCAGTTCAGCGGAACGGCAAGACGTAAATGTTGTCAGTCGAGAGAGTTAGCTGAAAGAGGAAAGTTGGTCTGTCTGACGAGCTTTCAAGTTCTATTGAAATTCATAAAAAGCGTATATACTAATATAAATTGGTGTGTTAGTATTGTTGTCAAGCCAAACCAAAATACTGTAAAGGCAAACGCGATTAGCATTTATACAAGATTATATTATTTAAATACAAGACTACTTTGGTGCAAATCTCAATAACTCGAACAATAACATCTTACCTGTTGTGTGGATTGGATAGTTACATATTTGAACTGATTGTCTTCCACCTGAAAGTTGCTCGCTTTGAATGCTCAATTTGCAAAGCACAAGTTCGAGTGCGATACGATCCATCGCATCCATTTACTCCTTGCAATTAACATCATTGGATTCACAGTGTGTGTCGTTATCATTGTCGTTCTCCTCCGATTTGACACGTAAGCACACCAAGAACACGTTTTGACATTTTTACTCACATGTGAACTTTTGCATTATACAAGGACTAATACACCAACTTGTTCCATCCAATTTCCAACGACCACGAGTTATACCGATAGATCTTCTCATATATGTAATTACATAGAGGATAGACAGGTCTCTTCTTCTCCCTAGTTAGTAGTTAGATAACGGGAAGAAACTTGGATCTCGATCTCATTCTCGGTCGTCCAATCCATAAAGCTGTCACTTATAAATAAGGTTACAAAATTAACATTAACATTATCATCGACATGGACATTTTATAAGGCATATTTATGTACATCCGTTTTGATTGTGCAATTGGATTGGATGGGGATGGAGTACAGATAGAACAGGTCCTTGTGTTGTCATCCACAGGGATCTCAAGTGATTCAAATAGCGAGAAGGATAATAAAATTATCATTGTCAACAGATGAGACTAACAATAACTGTGAGGCCTTAACTAACTTTAATCGTAAGCAGACAACTTGAGACCAATTCTCTAGACTACGCCGTCACCATACGAGTTATGGAAGGAAGCGATTTTTTAAAATCAATACATATTTACCTACACATCTGTAGCTGTTAGGATTATATTCACACTGACATTAGCTTTCAAGCAACATGGAAAGACTCCAAAATATTAGTAAAATTAGTCATTAATATTATGATAAATGTAAGTATACACTGAAACAATACCACATTATTTTGAAAAAGGAAATTGATCGTAATGGATAGATGAATAACACGGAACAAATACTCAGGTCAAACAATCACGAACAAAACCAATTCTCATTACCTTTTTGAATCAATTCGATCAATATTCGAAAAGATATATAGGTTGATGTGATCTTTTTTTTGAATGTTCTCTTCAACCATCAAATCCCTTCATTTAGATTCCATCAACGTGAAGTCACTCACACATTATTGTAATTTTGACATTCACAACTTTTCCTGCGTATGGAAATCGATTGTCAATCAATTATTTACCTGATGTACATAGATCCGTGAGTATTTTCTTCGAACTTCAAATCACCAATCGTATATGCAAATTTGTATTGTTTTAACATTTAACACATGCCTACTTTGGTGGTTGTCGTAGTTGTTGAAATTGCATACTGCACTATTGAATATAGGTTGTTAGTCGCATTTGAATTTGTATTCGTCTCCGTGGTCGTGATTGATTCTTTCACCAGCTGTCAGTTCAGTAGGTTGACTTTGAGTTGACGAGATACACATTTCTTTACACAGGATTCTCAGCATCTTCTGTAAATACAATATTTTATGGTACCTACATAGTCCTGCTGTTGTAGTTGTAGTTGTATTGTCAGCTCATGTTCTCATCTCTTTCTGATTTACATTTAGGAAATATATGAAGACAGCTTGAAGACTTGAACAAGACTTGAAGACAAATTCTAGTGAATTCAGCTTGATCATAGGATTTCCCGTCTTCCCTCCATTTCCATTGAACCTTTCATTGAGAACACAATAATAAAATACATGAGTTGTCAGTCATTCATTTTATTTGCGAAGAGCAAGAGTAATAGTAATCGTAATCGGAATCGTGCCGTGTGTGTAGTCTAAACCAGAGTCCATAAGCAAGTTGTAAGTTATTAGAGAAGATTACCTTAACCAAGTTGAATTCTCACAGGCACTGGGATTCGGAACGACAACAATAGTAATTGGAGAGTAAAGAAGGAAGACACACTTTTCACATCACATCTATATCACTCAACCATCTCCTTCATCTACATACCGCTTCCACGACCATTGTTGATTGAGTACTATTGACTACAGTAGGTTTAACCATACTCAGTAATTCGAGTAACTGCGTCTTCGTCGTCAAAATTCAAGTTGAGACGATTATTAATCGTCAGTCGTCAATCGTTAATCGTCGATTGTATGGTTGTAGGCATCTTGAAATCGTGCCATTGCACTGCCGTACCCTTGCCTTCCTACCTGCTACCTACTACGTCGTACATTCCTAGTGTGGTTTCAGAATTGAAGGCTGCTTCTTCGAACTTCCTAATAATTCTGAATTCCAATAGCAAGTCCTAGACAAAGGATCATCAGTAGCGACATCAACAACATCATCAACCAGAACCAGCTGAGGGTACCTGAGTACACAAACTTGTACTTCCTTCGGCCACCGTCTGATCTGCGTCATAACATAATAATCACACTACACAGAAGACTAGGTCCGGCTAGGCTCTCGTTCTTCTCCAAGGAATGCCATCTTGGTTTATGATTCAAATGACACCGATAAATGTAGACTGTCCCATTGGAAACGTTTACGTTCCGTATGCCTATTAACTTTAGCTCACACTCGAGCTTGCAAATGACTCACCCACCATCTACGTCAACCTCAACACTCTCAGTTTAAAGAGAAAAATAAGGGCAGTATTGAATTCCACTGTCTATTCTCAACTGGTGAACTTTCAACAACACTTAGTAATTTATACTTTTCCCTTTTACCTCTTTATTTATGCAAATCAGTTTAAAATTGCTGTTGCGTGTATGGAAGCAGTGTAGAAATAGTTAACCGAAATAGCAAAACACTATATAGTACGTACTCCGTATGCAATACACAGAACAGAAGTCAAGAGTGAAACAAACGTTTGCATTTCGACAGTGACTGTTGACAGTTAAAATGTTCAAGATGTTCCCAACATCTAGTGCAGCGAAATTACTTGTGATTACGATTGCGGGTTCTTGTGATTTTTGAATTTCCACAACTCTTTAATCATTTTAATTCGCCCACGCAGGGAAATTGTTCTAAATTGACAAGAAAAGGAGAACAGTTAGTGTTTTCACAATTTTACCCAAACTGTTCTTAATTTATTCCAATCTATTTTACAAACTCGAACATACCTTACAAATTTAGAAAGAGAGACCTCACAGTTTACACGTCGAAACAAATTACCAGTCTGTATTTGTCAAGATTGGGAGAAAAGTGGAATACTATCATAACATTGCTCTTGATTATTCCGATCCAGCTGCGTATCCTTATACGCCATAAACTCATCACATCGGCGTACCGTGATTATTATAAAGTGTTCAGCTTCAAGCTATAAGAATGCGAAGGACACTGGCTTCGAACAGGTACGTTGGTTTTTTCCTTATATTCATCTTGTTACGCAGTTTTACGCTTTACACTTTTTTCTGTTCCGTTTCAACGTTGGAGAACAGTAGTTTTCCTCTTTGTTTGTAGTCTTAGGCAGTAGGCGGTTTTGTTATAAGCTTGTAAGTCTCGTCTTGTACTTTTGTGCCCTTAGTTTTAACTGATCGTGAGTGCACTGAAAGCATGTAGTATTATGTTCCTTTACCTCGATATTGTATGAGGAATATCCTTTAACCCTATCCCTTTCTGTGTAATATCGTTATCATGATTATCATTACGTATCTACTTTTACGGACTGTTGAGGTTGGCTTGCGTTAGTAAGTCAGGAATTGAGGAAGATGTGCATGATACCACACAATTCCAAGTCTGCCATGCAATGTCGGCACGACCGAATGCAAAATCCAACGATTGGATGCATGTCAGTTTTAGATGAGCAAAGAATTAGAATTTATGAAATCTGCCAACCGTAAATATGACTTGACTTTCACTGTACGTACACCCGGTATTGTAGCAGGAAACCTAAGCACTACATTGGTGTCACAATTATTTGCCTGCTTCTACGTTGTACCTGTAGGTATGCATAAAAGATTTGATGATGATCTGTTATACTGTATAAGGAGAGGATCCTAACCAATAAGGAAAAAGGATTCAGATTCAGCTCTTCAAAAGTGCATCAAGACAATCATTAGTTTTATTAGTTAGCAATTATGGATGGTCACCACATCTTTTTGTTGCACATTTTAATTACAAATCATCGATCATCATTATTAGCAGTGAGTATGGGTAGGCAGGTAGGTACCTAACAAGGTAATTGTATTTAGGTATTCTCTTGTTGTTGTTGTCATTCGTACGAAGGAGGGAAGATGTAGATAATTATGATAATTATGATTGTGATATGTGATTTTATCCCATTCTCGATATTATTGTTGTCGATGAATGTGACATTATTACCAGGCATTCTTTTGAATGAAAATTTAGGCATGACTGGAGTAGGCAGGAAGGGGGTAGTAAAGAGGAAAATGGAAAATCGTACTAGCGAGATAGTGAGAAGTGTTGGCGTCAATATTTCGCAACTCTTCTTTGTTCAAGCTTTCCATGTATTGACTTGAATTCCTTTTCCTTTGGCTTTGGTTATAGCTTTGGCTTTGGTTTTGAATTTGAATTTGATTTGACTTGACTTGAATTGATGCACTGAGAGGGATGAGCAAAGATGGTACTAATTATTGTGACCACTTAGGTTCTTTCATCAAACATTCAACCCGCCTTAGAACAATAAAAGTCAGAAGAATACTTTTATTGAGTGTTGAACAATATTCTGTTGCTGTTGGTTTTAGCACATGTCTTCATCTGTTCTTGGTCTTATGGAATAATAGTTTATTCAGTAATGTTTTAGTCTATTATGTACCTGCTATAGTCTACGCTGAGTAGTAAGTGAACGAAGGAAAGCTGCCTAATTCTTTTATGCAAAAACAGTTACGTCGCAGTGAGATTTGTGCGATGAAGTGTTTGTTGGTTTGGTGGGAATTAAATGTGCATGTGCTTTGTTGTTATGCTGTACCTTCTAGTAAACAGTGGTTATTAGTAGATCGAGCCTTTTAGTTAATGCATGGTTGCATTTCAATGTGCAACGTTAAATCGTATTGAATCATTAGATTGCATTGCATAGCTTAGCACATTATAGCATTCTATTAATTGCTTGTGACATCAGATCAGAGAATGTATACATGTATTAAAGGGATGGATGATGCACATTATTGAATGTGTACCCGTGCGAACATGCAATGACAACATAGCATTTCAATAATTATGTTCAGAGTTCAGTCAAGAGAAATTTATATTAAAGGTGTCAGCATCTCCTTATTCTCATGGCGCATCGTCCTCATCAGCAAAGATGATTTCAAGTGGTAGCACTCAAGATTAAATGAAAGATTAATAAATATTGATAAATATAAACTGAAGGAGTGCAAAATTAATTCATGCGGATTCACATGCATCTGGCTTGAATTAAGAATTAAATCCATTTGTTTTCTCCGTGTCAACAAACATGATTGGATAGAAGGATAAATAAAGGGTGTCATAAAGGAACTTGCTCTTATGGTCGGTTTAAATATACAGGCAAGCTTATATACACATACAGTATAATTCTGAATTCTATTGTGATGATAATCCATTTAATTAAGAGGTGAGTGTAAGATAATCAGCAACGACAGACCCAGAGAGCAGAGTAATAAAAAATCCTACAAAGAGCTTTTTACTTTTTACTTACATATGAACGCACAGACATTTGTAGGTATAGAGAAAAATCTTTCCAACCTAAATATTGACTATAATCTTTGGCCGTAATTACATTAATTTTAAGCTTTAAGTTTTGGCTTTTGGCACTCTACTAATCGTGACAGAGTGGAGTAGGTAAGTTTTTGGGATGGCCAACGTGACTACATGACCTCGGCTATTTATGATTTATCTGTATTTGCTATGACGCAGAGACTTATTCCTTACAGATTATCAAGAGCTTGTATTATGTTTATTTATGTGTAGCTCCAAAGTACATATGAAAAACCCTCGTACTGTTTGATGTCTTGTGGCATTCGTCTTTTCTTCGTGTATGTATAGGCAGGTACATAACTACCTAGGCATGTGTACTCTACCGTTCCAAATTTCAATGTTTGAATTGTAATAGGATGTTGTTTTGTTGGGTATTGCGGTTGCAGGGATTAGGTCCTGGGTGATCGGTTGCAGACACTTGGGCATTTATCTAGAATTTTCAATTTGAGTAATTTTGTTTGCTGATAAAAGGCGCTATGAGAAAATATTCTGGATCTTTGTACTACATACTACATACAGGACCTAGTGTAAACAAAGTGTGCCAATAATTCCTACGTGCGTCAGATTTGAATGAGTAGTCACAAATGCATAGTTACGTGGAAAAAAATAGTGTATAATTATCTCTGTTGAATGGTTACTAGTCATCGATATAATATGTAATAGCATGGTAGTCTAGAAAAATACTGAATTGATCCAAATCTAGATGCGTCTAATATTTCTCGACTACAAATATTGGTAATGTTTCGCACGAGGTGCTTTACAACGTACGTGATGCACCTTGCTTGCTTGCCTGCCTGCCTGCGCCTGCTCGCCTGTATTGTTGGAAAGTTTGCATAATTTCCAAGTATATTATTTAATTTTATGTTTAACATAATATTGAACGTATAATTATCCTTACAGTTTCACATTTGTAATTCCAAACTCTAATAATTTCTTGCTAGTTTTTATTAATCGGTGCATTGACTTGACTTTGCTTTGCTTCGAATTGAATTAAATGGGATGGAATTGGCTTGAATTGAATTGAATTTGAGCACATTATACAGCCACAAGTTGTGCGGATTTTGTACACTCCAACTCAAGTACTGCATTACTACATAGATAGTGAATTAGCGATTTGAATTGGAAAAGTAACAGTAGCAGTAATAACCAACGGGTGTGTAGTTGTGAGTGCATCACATCACATCCCATTACATTGCATTGCATTGTATTGTGCTCTGTTTGGATGGAATGATTGGAGAAATTTAATTCGATTCTTCCGCTTTCTTACTGAAGAATACAAAAAGTAAAAAAGTATTTAATGGAATAATAGATCTGAATTTCCTTTCCGGCTTAATTGCGTTGACATACGTCACTTTTACAGTACGTTCACATTCCGTGTGGTCTACCTTAAGAATAGCAATAATAATTGTAATTACAACCGATACGACCGTACGATCTTCAGCGGGGTATATAAATAATAATTATCTCTACTTCCATTTCTAAATCCAAGGTTCATAGCTTCTTATAATTAACATGATCAGTTCCTAAAATTCTTTGAAAAGACGACTAAGCTCAGCAAAATATTTTGAGATTTTTTTTTAAAAAATTGCGGTTCACGAGAAAAGTTACAAGCTATCTTCAAATGGTAATAAAGCATTGCTTATAATTAGAATCATTTTAATCATTATTTATATTTAGGTTTTCAGTGCAGAGTTTACTTGTAGGCTCAAGGAATCCTATGTAGGTAACTTACATACGTTAGTTTTAAACACAGATTATGTTAATCAGCATGAGTCTAAAAGAGAATGGTGAATGGGGATGTTTACACGGTGGATTTAAAATTAATGAAATTAATTGTTTTGTCATAATTCCCACGACACGGCCGTGTGATCTGTGTAAAGCATATATGTATGTATGTAATCACGACAGCGTTTTAGAGAAGAACGTTTTGCGGATGTTGCCTACTTTAGCATCAGATTTTCAGTATACATACATAAAGGTACGTACCTAGGTGTATATAATTATATATGTATGAGTGTATTACTAACATACCCTATTTATTATTTATTATATAGTGAGTGTATAGCCGTGTACAAAATGGATAGTGAATATGCTTAACATATCGCATGCACTTTTTCTTCGTTGGATTCATTTTTTTGCGTGCAGTGGTGTTTTTACAGTTAAACAGGCCAAAGTTAAAAATTCCCTTTTAAACTTCCACTTCTCTTTGTGCCGTATACGTAGATGTATAATTATATGTCAAACATGCACCTTGTTGTACCTGCCTATGTAAACATCGCGTAGTAAAGTTTCAATGAAAAATGATAAGAAATCTGCTGTCTTACATAGTGCATTACACGCATTTGTTGCATTAGCATTCGCATTCGCATGTGCATGGTCAAAACGTTCTTTTATCTCGTTTCATTTTATTCCCATCATGCATGTATTAAGTGAGCAGTTCTTGTAGAAATATCAGTAATAGTAGTATGGTAATAGTATTAGCGTCTATGCAAAGCATATCATTCAAGAAAGAATTAAAAGATGAATGGATCTCAGGTACAGTAAGTAAATTGTGAATTCGTTCCATAGCTAATTCCTTGTTTAATCGCAATACATTTTCATTTTAAATTCCAACTGCATACGACATACTTGCACTGAACTGAATTGATCTGGGATGTAAAGTGTAATCGTACAGTGGAGTTGAATGCGCAATTGCAAATGCAGAATGATTGCGGATGAAGGATGTTGAGGTTGGATTTAGCAGAATTCAGTTGGAAATGAAATGTCACTTTTTGAAGGCTTAAATAATTGTAAGTGTCAGTGGTGGGTTTGGCTCAGATAATTGCAAATTTATGTTAGATTCACTTTGTGCAAGCCTGTACTGTACTATGACGATGACTATGACGATTCACGTGAAACTTGAATTTCAATCTGATGAATTCAAGATTTGTCAGTGCTGTAGTTGCAGTGTAGTTAGTACCCACTTGCGACTAGTGGTTTGACTTGACATGACTGTGAGCTGTATTTTGATTTAAAAGCAATCTTTGTTTTTATATGCCTTGCATTTATGTACACGAAGTACATACAAGTATGTATATACATTAAGTAGATAGGTACACTGCAATAAATGGTGCATCCTAACTACATTGATAATTAAACTTAATAAGAGAAGTTTTTAGCGTTTCAAATGCATTTTTTTCGTTTCTTTAAGATTTTTTAGTTTTTAAAGTCTGCACAATTAAATCTTAAAGCGTATGCAGATACTATTGA